>VYZQ01022717.1:0-10876 GCA_013400655.1 Mystacornis crossleyi | reverse complement strand
CATCTAGAAGTTGCCCATATATGGCTGCTGAGAGAAACGAAGAGGAAAATTATGTCCTTTGTAAGAACATTTAATTCACATTCCTGTTCTGTTTTCTGTACAACAGTTATGCTTATGACAGGTATGCATTCCTGCAGTACTTAAAATGTGTTTTTATATGAAAAAGACATTCATATTCATCCTTAGCTGAGAACATGTCTTGCATTGCTGTGAGTGTTACAGTAATCCTTTTTCTTAAGAGAATAAGCCAGGCCAACTTTCTCTGTATTTAAAGTCCAAATTCAATTTGTATCCTTACCATTTTTCTTCCAGTTATTTTCTCAAATACTGGAAAACTTCCACTAAGTTCTACGTCTTACAAAAATATATTGAATGTTTATTGCCTGATAACAATTACAGCAATTTTCAGTATAATTAGAACTGCCACATCCTGTAGTCACCAATTTAAGCGAAAGGGAAAAACCATCTCCAGTCCAAACCATAAGACACATAGCCCAAGCTCATTCTAGATGAGAGGGAGCAGAAACATAAGCATGTGATCCCAAGCTACCAATACAGACTTTTATGTGCCACATATCACCTTATAAAATTCAGTAATGGAAGTGAATCCTTTATTTGAGGTTTCAGCTAGTTTCCTTTTTCTTTCCCTTTTTCAGAAGCAGACATACTGGACCAGAGTTTCATTTTGAAATAATAGTCAAAGTGATCAACCTTAAGATGGAAGACTTACAGGGAAAGCAAGCCCAGTATTTTAGAAAAATTACAGCTGTAAACCACGGCTGAAATCTACTTCCATGAGTTTTCATGGTGCAAAATCAGGCTTTTGTGAGAAACACCTTTTGCTGAACATACATGAGTCTGGCATCAACCAGTAACCTTTCCCTTTTTTAAGAGTTCAGCAGTACCCAGACCCTGATTTTGGGTAGCTTCAGACCATGAAACGTGGAAGGAGCTGAGGAACAGACACACAGCACTGCTTTTACTCTTGCTTCAGTGTCACATTTGAATCAGAAGTAGGCAGGGTTTGTACCAAGCCACCATGGCATTTTGGTAACTTCAAAGATATGTCATCTTTATTATGCCACTGTTTCCACCCTCCATTTACAAATGGACACCAGAAACCAAACTTACTTGGTCTTGTGTATTCTGATGGCTGTAGTAAAAAAAACAAAGGATGTTCCAGAATTTAAAATGTCCACTTCCCTATAACACCTGTCACATCTTTGTCCCATTCACCACAGGTAACTCAAAGAAAAAGTTTAGCTTTTTCATTTACTTTTCTTCAGAAAGCAGCAATTGAATGGTTCATACTGTTTTCTCTTTGACTTATTAAATATTAGAATTTTTTCACCTCGGAACTCAACTAAAGTTTCAAAACAAACATGTTCTGCTGGAAACATGAGGGGAAAAGAAAAAAAAAAAAAAAGAAGACCCAATGTTTTATCTGGAAAATGGTTAAACAAGGAAAAAAAATTTTTTTAATTGCACTACTCTAAGTAACCTTATTCTTTAGATAAGCTCATTTGTTTTCCTTTTTATGTTGTTGTTTTCCAACAATAAATGTATAATCAGACTGTATCTACAGAGCTGTAATTGTTATTTCCAGAACTGACAAGGGAAGAACTTAGATATTTGACTGGTGTCTGAGCTCAGAAGAGCAGTGACTTGACTTAACCAACTTCCTTCTCCTGAAATGAACCTCAAGACATCATCCTTGCACTACTCTCCCACCCTCTCCCCTACCCTCCCCAAAACCATTCCACTGTACAGTGATATCACCAGGCACTCACCTCATCTGAAAAATGACCTTTCATTTCAGCACCTCCATTATCTTCTTTGCTTCCTGAAGTTTCCATTTCTCACCAATTCCCTTTTTGGCCCATGGGCATGTACCATGTTTTCTTTAGACATTAACCTCAAGTTTCCTCATAAACATGCAGTTAAGAGAAACCTTCTGGAAGAAAGGCAGGTGATATAATAAAACTCAGGAGTCTGGGGTCTTTTGCATGCTTTGTTTTACTGCTGGGGAAGACAATTTGCTGTAGATCTGAAGAGGCACCATATTATTCATTGGCCTTGACCAGCGAGGAGCATATAAATATTTCTGTATAATATAATTTCTGTCTAGATTACACTTGGTATTTAAAATGTATATCGCATGGTTAGGATGGTTTGCATAGAAAACAGATATGAAAAGCTACAGTGATGATGGCAGCATTAACTGCATGGAAAACTATCAGGTAATTTTTCTACATTAATTTTAATATTTTTCAATACTGTGTCAGAATGACTTACGACTTCAAAACAGAAAATGGATACCCCTGCGGATAACCACTTTTTACATTTCAACTGCATGAACTCCGTAAGAAAAAGGCAGTAAACCTTCCAAAATGTTAGGTGATGTTTCTAAAAACATCTTTGTTGTTAAGGAGCTTAAATATATATCTTTTGAACTTACACTTAAGCAATTATGAAAAATATCATAAAGCAAATATGAAGAAATGTAAAGTGTTGAAGTCTAACACCTGAACTAAGTTCAAGCCCTGTGGAATATGTTCATTCTTTTAAACTTAGCTCAAGATTAACAAGTGACACTAGTCAGAGCCAGGGTGAAATATGGAAGCGGTCTTGTTGAGAGATGAATAATAGTACGAGCTTATGGAAACAGGTCTGGACTTTTTGCTTATGTAGTGGGTCAACCAGACAAAAGCTGTAGCTCCAGGTTAAAGGTACATATTTATGAAACAGGTGCCACCTTCCTCCTTTTCTGCTGATCCCAGAGCATTTCTACCACAATGGAGTTTTGTCTGCTGCTGGTTTTCACTGCTTTGGCACTGTAAGGACTTGAAGGATGGAGCTCTGATTCTTTAACCTGATACAGAAATCTTTGGAAGAGAACCAGCCCTCCAGCTCGTTTTACTGCATACATCATTTACTCCAATTTATTTACTGCATACATGATTCAGAGCTAACAACAGTCCCCTGCTTTATTCTCCCTTCTCAATACTGCACAGAAAAAAAAGAAAGCATATTTCCTGTCCAGCCAAGCCCCAAAAGAATTATGGTCTCTTTGGCCTTCTTGAAACTAGGACAAGGCAAGGAGTCCTTTGACTTTGAGGGTTTGTGAGTCCTGTCACAAAGGCAATGAATCGGCTCAGAAGGCATATGCAGTGGTGCCCCATGAGCTGTGCAGTGCATCCAAGTCTGGTTTGCCTGATCCTGAGACACTGGAGCACATGGCTGGCCCCTGGTCCGGACAGCCTCGGAGTGCTGGGCTCGCAGGCTGGAAGCTCTTGTTCTGTCAGCTGCTGCACAGCCTCACCCAGGACATAGGAAAAGCAGGATCCCAGCCACAGTCAGCAGGAACAGGCTCACCCTGTTCATTTCAGCTACAGCACATTGTCACAAATCATACACACTGTGTGCAGGTGGCCAAGTGCCTCTGAATGCACGAGCTGCAGCAAAAGGTAGAGCCCTGTCTGTAACTGGAAATGATGCCCCACGTGTTAGAACTCAGCAGCACCAAGTACAAGAAGGGTTGGATTAGGTGAGATGATGAGTCTCCACCGTGGAGCACTTGCTGCTGTCAGCATTTATGGGTGATGTTCTCAGACACATGGTTAAAGTTCAAGATTGCTCTGTGTGAAGAGTGGATTTGGACTCACTGATTCTAAGGGGTTCCTTCCAACTCGGGATATTATTAATCCAAGGAGCTAGGATTGGGGTGACTTCACAGTTATGGAAGAGACCTTACTCAGTGCTCTAGTCCAGTAAATGAGCTTCATATCTCGTAAATGATCCTTTCATGATAGAGATGATTGACACAAGCCCTGCAAGGTCTGTGATTTTTAAAGGCTGCTTTTAAAGGGAAAAAACTGTTGAGAAGTGGAATCAGCTGGGACAATTGTGTCTCAGTATAAATATTTTGCTATTCTATGTGGACTGTCATTAACTTTTGTATGAATGAAAGTTTCACAAACAGAGGTTCAACCTCCTTCAAAAAAATAAAAATAAACAACTATGGTGAGGCAGGGTAAAATTCACATGGTAAGCAACAGAGTTCAATGTGCTAAAAACCATTAATCATGCTGAGGTCAACCAGTGCTTTACATATTTCCTCCCCAAACTCTGTCTTGCGGGTGATCTGTCTCCTAACAGGTTTTGTATCGCTGAGTTGTAAAGCGTTCCTGATGAATTGTTTTTGGCACTCAGTCCAAAGCCTTGAAAGTCCAACTCCTTGAAAATAAAAAGCAGAATCTTTCTTTAACATCAATGTTGGACACAGCACTGGAACACAGTCTACACTGTGTGCATAACAGGAGAGGAGTCTATGGCCTGCACGTTGGTTTGTCTGTGATATCAGGGAGGCATGAGGCTATCAGCAGTGTTTTAAAGCAAAGCCTCTAGAGAAATGGGAACATGTTTGAAAGAAAGGCTATTGATATTAAATTTATTCCTCCTTTGTTCGACCCCAGTACCTGTGGGACTTGTTACTGACTCTCTAACTCCCACCATCAGACAATGATCCAGTACATCCTTCCTACTGCCCTGCTACTCTCCCTGCCTTTCCTTAACCTCTCACTCTCATTAGTTTCCTCATACTTCTGACAGAAATGTGCCTTACTCTCCTTCACTGTTTGAAGAAGAAATGCACAAAACCCACTCTGTTTTCCATCCTTTTATCCTGCCTTTTCAACAGTTGCCATGAGCAGTCATTCTGAATTCTTCCCCAGTGACCTCATTCTTTACTCAGTCCAGTCTGACTTCTCCCTTGAAATGTCATCCTTCCAGATACAGTGAAGCACACCTCCTACCTGAACCAGATGTTCTTATTCCGCCTTTACAGTCCCTCAACTTACATCTCTTTGTCATGCTTCTCTTTACATCCAGCCTTCCTTTGCTATTGGTGTTTTGATTTGGCATTCAACACATCTCCTTCCTTTTCTTTTCCACTTTCAACAAAGAATCCAAACACTCCATCTTCTGCTTATGCCCTTCTCTTTCAGTTTCCATACCTTCCATACCACTCTAAAATTGCAACCCACACAAATTTTCTGAGCAGGGTAATTTTATCAGCTGTGTATTAAAGAGTTAAATTCATTACATTCAAAATAATTAGTACTGAATTCTGTCATTCTGTAAATAGCAACGTTCGTAGACTGCAGAGAAAACAGAGCCCCTCTTTTTTTTCTTATTCTCTTCTCATATGGAATTATTGTCTGACAACTGCTATGGTATTTTTAAGTAATAAGTATCAAAGCAATATATAATTCACTGTCATATGGCACTGTTATGGTATGCCATACAGTTATACCTCATCTACGCATACTCTGTCGTAATTTATTTTGTCCTTCATAAAACCACTCGGAACTTCCTAAACTACCCACAATCAATAACATAAAAGGACAACCCTTCTATTCTCAGAAGAATAAAACTTCAATTTATATCAGTTTTCAGGTGTAAAAATTATAGTACTATTGTGTCTCGTGGCCCCGGGTTTCAGTGTGTTTAACTACGCAGGCTAATTTTTCATAAAGCTTGCAACTTGAATTGAAAGGTCATTTCTCTTTTTGTTTTTACAGAGGTCAACAGGAATCTATTCCTGGATTTCAGCAGAAGCTTGATCAGACACCTGTTTTCTGTGATACTCAGCTTCATTCATCACTGTTATCTACTATTTATTCTTCAGCACTTGGCTAGGGTTGTGATTAAAACACAACTAAACTAAACAAGTTAAAAGAAGTTAAGAGACATTAAAAATCATCGCTGCTTTAATTAAATAATATATGCAAATAACTGTTCATAACATAAGAAAAATATACTCTGCATAAGAATTAACAAACTGTAATGAAGAAAATTTAATGAAATTCTGCAGTCTTCATTCCAGCAGGAATTTGTTTAAATACGACATACAAGCATTTTAGAAAAACAGTTACGGCTTGGTCAGTGTAATTACAATTTCACCTGTGAGTACGAAAAAGCATATTAATATATGGCTGTGAGGATCATCTCTTTCATTCATGTGATTACATTCACTTAGTTATTCCACTTTTTGTTCGGTTATTTGTCCATGTCATGTCTTATCCTTTTTTACCATAAAATGCTCAGAAATGGAAATTTCTATTCATGTTTATAAATAACCTAGCACAACAGGACTTAGTCCTCGTTATGAGATTCAGAAACAATTTGACTTCTAATTATAGTGACTTCATGATTACTCATGGCCAGCCACAAGAACAGTCCATTTAACCTAAGCTAAAAAGGTCTGTAAACAATATTGCTGTCAGCCCCTTGTTTTTGTGACAGAAATTGTAGAATAATTGAATGCTTTAAGCATTATCATTTTCCCTCTCATATACAAGACACGCATGTTTTTATATAGCCTCTTCTGTCAATAAACTGAATGTACCATTTAATTGTTCATGGAAATCAGTGATCGATGTTCCACCTCGAAATTGCTAAGAAGTTCTGTGTTGGCCTCTAACCTCAGCTGCCCCAGTATCTGCTGGGGGTAAGTGGATGCAGCAAAAAATTTCTTGGTCCTTCGAGCTTGCCAGTGATCTGATTTAGAGCAACCCACGCCACATCTGACTAGCTGTGACCCTGGAGGGCTGCCTTCCAGCTGGGATCTGCCAGAACATCGTGTGCTTTGGACATTCCCCTGTTCCCACAGTAACGTTTCTGTCGGGGGCTGCAGGGAATGTGCTAAGCAATGAGAATACCCAGCTGAGGAGACACAGCAATTTTCCAGACATCCACAGTGCAGAATAAAGGAGCTCAGACTGACACACTCCAAGACTGTTTGCAAAAGCAAACCCTCTTATTCCAGGACTGAAAGATCACACCACACTATGCCAGCCGTGGCTCTGAAAGAGAGAAGGGGAAATGTTGCCTATGAAGGCATTTCTATTTTAATTTATAGGATAGCTAAGATAAACAATGCAAAACTGCAGTTGTATTCAGACAGAGAGCACTAAAATCCAGATAACAAGGATTTGCGGTTTCAGGGCACCATTCTGTCTTGAAGCAGTATTATCTACCTTGTCCGCAATTTTACATGTGTATTTAAAACTGTCCACCTGTGGAAAAATCCCTTTTATAAAATCAATGTATATAAATAAATGAGATATATTAATGAAATATTTTTGTATCTCAACTATCTTTGCAAGATAAAATACATACTTGGGAGGGGCCTAAACCAACACCCATCAGCATGTTAAATTATGTGTTTCTTAAAAATAACCTTTTTTTTTAATGAAACTTAAAAGTGAGGCTCTAACTGCCAAAAGCACTTAAAAGTCCAAACCCATTTCCAGCGAGGACCTAAACAACTACTCTGGCTCACCCTCTCCTGCTCATTCACTTCTTGTCCCAATCGACTAGCCAGAATTGCTCAACAGCGTTGGGTGGTTATTGAATTCCTCTCCCATCGATCATGGGAGAGTGCTCCAGCGCTGGGTTTCTGAAGCTGTGAATAGTTTTGCAAATCCCTGATGAAATGCAAAAAGCACTTTGGGGGAAAGTTGATAAATGAAAGCTCCATAGAACTTTTTTGTTTAGTACAAGAGCTAAATGGAGCATGATCGTGGTGGGTGGTGTGCACCTTCGATGGGGGGCGAGGGGCAAGACAGAAAACAATCTTGGTGAGAAAAAGGAGGAGGCAGAGACAGTAAACATGCAGCCACGGCTTTGTAAGAGATGATTTCTTAAACAAGCATATTCCAGTATACAACACATATTTTCTACTTCTTTGAAATTGCATCTGCTTTTTATATCATTATTATGTAAGAAAAGCCTATTTGCCTGAGTATGTGGTTACACATTTTCTACTGACTTCACAAATTGTTCAAATTTCAGTATTTGTTGGCTTCATTATAGACCAGTGTTATTACTGGCAGCTACTATAAGGTATTTTTTATTGTTACTATAGTGTGGCATTAAGGATCAGAAACTCATCTGAAACAAGTGAAAGTTGAACGGGCAGGAGTCAGTTTACATTGTATTACATTTTAAAATCTTATTAAAATAAATTATATTTTTCCAAAAGGTCAAGGAATCAACAGATCCCCCCAATGTGTGATGGCTTCTGAGGTCTCCTCAGTTGGAGCTCTGTGTTTCAAACCAAAACCTGCCTAATTATTCCACTGAGTTGAAGAGGCTCCTTTCGACTGGCCTTCGTGCTTCAGCTCACTTCCTATCCAAGGCACTTTCTGGACTCATTTAGAGTTGATCTTCCCCCCATACTTTAATATTTTCTGTTGGTTTTGACCTTATGCTAACTGAACACAGATCTTCCACCACAATCAGCCATAAACATCAGCAGTAAGGAGGAAGCCACAGCGTGATGAGCCATGCACACAGAACCTGAAGGGTTGGTGTACGTCAAATCAACAACCACCGGCCCTATTCTTGACAAATTGCCCACTGCTGGGTGAGATGATTCAGTGTCACATTTCTGCCAGTGTGACACACTCTGACAGTCAGAGGAACCAACAGATTTCAACCCATTGCTCATCTAAGTGGTTGCTAATCTAATTTAATCGCTCAACTAATTGCTCGTCTGGGTGGCACCAAGCACCAGGCAGTCCTGTGTCAGGAATGCAAGTTCCTTTGTAGCATCAGAGGGAACTCACACAGCATTTTGAGGAAACTAGAAAATCAGAAAAAACTCCATTCCCAAGTGAGATGGTTTAAATCTCTGTTCATTGCTTATGTTTTGTTTTTACTTTGTTTCATCAGTAAATTGAAACACAAAAAAATGGTTTATAAAATCTCCAATTATACACTCAGGTAAATGTTTTCCTTCAAAATACTAAACTAGAATTGTACAAGCATATGAAGTTTTAAGGCAGCAAATCTGTTTCTACATTCATCCTGATAAACCGAGAGCACAGAGGGCAACTATATGAATTAACAAGCAGGAAAATTTCAAGCTGAAAAGAGTAAACACATATGTGAATTGTTACACAAGATGTTGATTTTGAAGACCATACAAAAACACCAATTATTTTTCTGTCTTTGAAAGCAAAGTGCTCAAAGAACATAAGAATGGTGTATAATCCAAATGCTCTGAGTATGTACAGGGATTCCCTAACTTTTCAGAGAGACACCAAGTGCAGTGGCTGAACTTCACAGAGTTGTGTTGAATGCTAATATCAGCAGAAGCCACCATGCACCCCTGAGGGCAAAACTCATCAGGTTTGCTCTCAGGTCAAGACATTCAGAAAAAGTCAGGTTCAAGGTCAAATGTAGTGGGACAAAAAGACAGGAAACAAAGACAAGAAGCCAGCAAAATGAAGCTTTCATCTCACTTTATGGCAGCACTATTTGCAGACTATCAGAAAGCATATATCCAGTTTGCTAAGTTCTACTGGGGGAGAGAGAAGGCCAGTCAGAGAAGTGCATGGCTTTCTGCACCATTACTAGCCTGTGCAAACTTCCAGTACATACTGGTTTCACTAGGTTGGACACATCATCTGTAATACAATTACAGCATTGCCACACTCTTGATAAATTGCCACAACACCAGCTCTATTCTTGGGTAAGGACACAAGACCCTCGCTGAGCCCACTCCTCATGAACCCTGCACAAGAGAAAAGATGATCTCTCACCCATTGGTGTCACACTGCAGTTGTACAAATGACAGGTTATTTTGACACCTACTGGCCAACTCCACATACAACATTGTTAAATTCCCAAATTCCCAGGCTGAGACAGTGCCAAGAGAAGGCAGATGTTTAAGCCAAACCCAGTAAAGTAAAAACTATTTTTCTTTCCTTTTAGGTTTCTTTTTTTTCCTCCTGGAAGCCAGTGTATGATTGGAAAGTGGAAAGGCAGGACTGACTGCTAATCCTAGGCTAGTCTGAATCACAGGTTTACTTTAAAATAATTTGAGAGGATAAGGACAGGGATAGGATAGGAAGGAAGAAGAACATAGGGACTGGGAAGAAGGATGCTGCTTCGAGAATGTAACATTTACATTTGTAAGCACTGGTGTGGTTAATGGCCCTAAAATAGCTCTTAGGCATTGATGCATGAAATCCATTGCCAGGTCCAGGTGTTGAAAAAGGACTTGACTGATAAGAAAAGGCTGGCCAGAACTGAGAGCACTACCAATGATATAAACAACTGTCATTTGGGGGAAAAAAAGGATTAATCACCACTAGAAGCTAATCAGAACAGCATTGCCCCTAAATACAGTTAGAGGATTATAGTATCAGGATCCATACAGAGAGAAGGTGCTGTTTTACTACAAGGCAGTTAAAATACATCATGAAAGTAGAATCTAGGGATTCAGCATGAAAAGATTAATGAACCTTACAAGATTTTGACACTGGGAGTCAAAACACATGGTTACTGTCAACTGTCCTGACAGGATGACACAGGTACAGAATCAGTAGATGCAGACACAAAGTGATGATTCTGTTCAGTTAGTTGGATCTACAAAATGGAGACATTATTAAGGTCCAGAAATTATAATACTTTTAGACAGAGCAACTGAGTGCATTCATTTAAGCACCAATCCCTGAATTTTCCAATCTTCTTTGCAAGAGCTTCCACAGTTCACATTTCCCTGGCTGTGCACCTGAACAGAAAAGGGATCCCATGGTGCAAAGCAAAGTTCAGAGAAATGCTCAGCTGAAAGCAGAACAAATTTTCCAGCTTTCTGCTGTTCCAAGCCAGTCCTTCAGATTTAGCTACACTGTAGACAGCTTAAGCAACAAGTCATTCCATATTTTTTGTAAGTAAGGAATACAAGCAACATATGGCAAGAAAACAAGCCAAACATACTTCCCAATTATTTTTTTTAACCAATGAAATTTAACAATTAGCACTAGAGTCACCATATATCACATTATGCACCAAGGTGTTGGGG
>VYZQ01022713.1:0-19130 GCA_013400655.1 Mystacornis crossleyi | reverse complement strand
TCCTTCCTTTCTTTTTCCAGCTCTTCATGAACTGCCTGAAAACCCCTCATTATTCCAAGATAAGACTCCTCCAATTCTCCTTTTTATCACCTCAGAACTTTTTAGAGGTGAGACGTGTGGATCGTTCCTTCAGCAGGAGCCTTCCTTATTCCAGCTCCGAGGCAGAAACACATCGTTGAGTTTACACAGAGTTTTAGTTCCTTGTTTGTTCTCCTTTACCTTGGCTTCAAATTGGGGATGTAAAACTAGCAAATGTCTTCATTTTGTTGATGCCAGTTCCGGCTCTATGTAGGGCAAATCCTTCCTGGTTTTGCGGCTTCATTTTATATCTCAGTCAACATTCTGCTGTTTGATCTTTTTTTGGTCAATAGCAGAAGTAGCTGTGGTGGCCCTCTCTCTGTTCCTTATCATGTGCTGGTTAATAATTGGAATTATTTGGCTTTGCTGCAGAAAATGTGATGGACACGGCACATTCAGAACACCAACCACCAAAACGGGGTAAGGGGAACCCCCTGGAAAGTGCTCCCTGTTCTGCTGCGGGCCTCGTTCTCCCCTCACCCAAAGACCACGGGAAAAATAGGAAAAAAATGTCTAAAAGTTTCCTTTTTTCCCTTTTTTTTTGGTAAACTTTGTTTCTCCCTGCCTGGCGGGAGGCAGAAGCAGCTAATGTCTCCCTGCTGAAAGCATTAACTGATTGCATTGTTGCTTGAGCACAGCAGCTGTCCTTATACATTTAGACTCCCAGTGACAACAAAATTAAGGCAGCCTCCCCTTCTGTCAGGCAATAAAATGATTTTCTCAACTTCTTTATTTCTTCTGAGAACTTCTTAGCGCCTGCCTTTCTCTGGCTGCAGTGAGATGCTACATCTGAACTGATCAGAATGAAGGAGACCTTTTACTCAGTGCTTTCCTCAAAGGAAGAACGAAAAATAATCTGTATTCCAGTGTGCCCTGAGGGCTGATTTCCCCCACTTTTCCATTTGCTTTGGCTTGGTACATGTGGGTGGGTGTTTAATCTCATTTATGCCACCAGTGCTCTGCTCAGTAATTGCCCGTGGCTTTCTGGTGTCTGATGAAATGGATCTCGCTGTGACACCCATGGAAAAGAGCAGATCCCTGGCTGGGAGGACGGAGGGTGCTCCTGCAGGGGCTTAACTCTTTCCCTTTGGAGTCTGGAAGGGTCCTAAAGCTTTCTGCAAGATGGTAAAACCAAATATCCCCAAATGTCTGGCAGGCTGTGCCTGTGCTGTCAGCTCACCCCGGCAGGGAAAGGCTCCCAGGGGAGTTGGAGCCAAAGTCCACCTGCTCTTGCTCTCCTAAAGGAAACAGGGAAGGGATACCCAAGCTCTTGGATGTCCTGCAATGACTGTGTTGGTCTTCTGCAGCTGCTCTGGGCTCTGTCAGAACCCACCTGATGAGGCACTTTTGGAGTTTCTGTCAGATCTCCCACTGGCACCAACACCAGTGGTCTCAGGGAGGCAGACCAGGCCAGGCTTGGGCTATAAATCCTCTCCAGCATCCCACATTCCTCTTCCATTTTATACCTCTGTTTTTCAGGGCCAGTAGCTCACTCTGACTCACCCATAAATTTGGTGTTTTTTTTTTTTTTTTTTTTTTGTTTTTTTTTAATTTTTTTTTTTATTTTGGCCTTTCTGCCTGACAACGAGGCCGGGGAGAAGCCCCACACAGTTTCCCCTGCCAGGATCTTAGGATGACATTGAAGTATAACTGAGTAAGAAAATAATTTTAAACTCGGTCTTTTCTTCTTTCAGTGACCTATTTTGGATACTCCTCCTGCAGCAGCCAACCCACCTGCAAGAAGAGCACTGAAGGTGTCTCAGTGCTGCTGAATTGCTGATTTCTGTGGTGAGGAGACCTCTGCATTCTCAGCTGCTGATGTTATGTACACTTAAATTTAAGTATGCTTTGTTTTTAATGGGAAAATCATCATTCAGTTTTTTAATGACTTGTTTTTCCCAGGTCTGATTGTGTCTCTTTACAAACAGTTGTCACTTCCAACCCAGTAAACACCAACTCTCCTATAACTTATAGACTACAGGGTTAAAAAACCCATAGCACCAGGCTACATCATCCAAATTTGCCACAGCAGGATCCTTCACCTATTTTCAGAAACATTTAGTTTTATTTTTTCCTCTCCATCTGACCCTTGCAGCTCAGCATTGGTAATTAGCCCCCTGCTTCTCCCGTAGCTACTAAAAACCAGGGAAAAATAAATGCTTCCATTTGAAACCATTATTGCAAAGGCACCGCCGTGGAACAGTGGAGACTCACTCCTGATGTAAGGAGATTTTCATAAAATGACACTCAGGCATTTGGGGTTTAGCCTTCAGAATTAAGAACAGTATATTTTCTTTTCTTTTTTTTTCTTTTTTTTTTTTTTTTAATAATGAAAACTTGAGGCAGTGCCATTTCTGTGCCTCAGAGTCTGAACTCAGCTGTTAAAATCTCAGCTTGAGATGCTTTCAGCCTAAAATCCCTAATAGAAACCCCTCCAATTTTAAATAATAAAAATTACTATTAACGTTAGCAACAAAAAAGTCTTTGGGAAGATCATCTCTTCTCCAGTGGTCCCCAAAGGAAATGATGTTTATATGGAAGAATGGTCAAGCAATGATTTTCTTTTTTCCTTAATTGCTATTGCAGGAGATCTGCAAAAGAGTTTCCCATCACATGGGGTCCTAACAGTGCTTTTGTTTTGATTTTTGTAGCAGCTCGCTCCCCAAAATATCCTTCCAATTATCCCAACTGCGTCTCTCAGACCAAACTCAAAGTTTAAGGATCCACGAAAAGGTTGGATCAGCTGCTCAGAACTTTCTGCAGACAGATACAATTAAGGTGATATTTCATTAAATCATTAAATTTCCAATCAAACCAGATTTTACCAAAGCCTCACAGGAAGTACTGTACCTTGTTAGCTCTGAATCTGCCACGCTGCCTCTTGTTCAATCTATGGATTTAAATTTAAATCCTATTTTCTTCCTTCTGCAAGGGACATATTAGAGCAGATGTTATTGACTGAGATCCTAATCCTACAATGACACTGTGGCCAACTCATCCAATTTTCTTATGAAATCTGATGGTTTTCTTCAAGCTTCAGCTGCTTGTATCAACCACTTGTTTAAAGGAACTCAGCCTTTTGTTCATTCCAAGGGAATTTCAGACAGGCAGGATTGAGGGCTTGGGTTCACACTCAAGGTTTGAAAAGCCCCACATGTCCAAACACCAAAATGATTGCCTGTTGTGGGTGGTAATTGTGATTTTTTAATGTTTTCACCCAGAAGTAACAGGGTGTGTTCAGCGACAGTGCAGTGCCTGCTGGATGGGGCTGAGGGGCAGCAGCACAGCCCTGACAGCCAGAGACGGGTGTTAATTCTTGGAGGAGGCCAAAACAACAACCAGAAAACCATGATGGAGCACGTCTCCAGTGAGGAAAGGCCAGGAGAATTGGGACTGTTCAGCCTGGAGAGGAGAAGATTCAGGGTGACCTCACTGAGGCCTTCCAGTGCCTGAAGAAGCGACGAGAAAGATGGAGAGAGACTGTCCACAAGGGCCTGGAGTGACAGGACAAGGGGGATGGCTTCAAACTGAAGGAGAGTGGGGATAGATGGGATACTGGGGAGAAATTGTTCCCTGTGAGGGTGGGCAGGCCCTGGCACAGGGTGCCCAGAGCAGCTGTGGCTGCCCCTGGATCCCTGGCAGTGCCCAAGGCCAGGCTGGACACTGGGGCTGGGAGCAGCCTGGGACAGTGGGAGGTGTTCCTGCCCATGGGAGGGGTGGAACGGGATGAGCTTTAAGGTCCCTTCCCAACCCAAACAATGCCACAATTCCATAATTTTACAGTGTACACTGGCTTAGCTTGAAGGCTCTGGTTCCCCCATTTCTCTCCTCTACACTTTGGATTCTCAGAGACAAATCCAAAACTAACGTTGTCTCTTTGTGTGTTTTATCGAGCTCCTCTTTCCCCATAAAGGTTTTATTTACTCCACTCCTGTCTCAATGCCACTTGGCTTCAGAAATTCTCCTCAACTTTGACTTTTCTTGCAGCACAAAGGCAGCAGGAGAGCCCTTAAAGACATCATCAAAATCTTTATTTTCATGCTCTCCAAAGCCCTGGAAATACAGATACTACACATCATTGTAAATAACATTTCTCTTAATGCAATGATCTCGTTCTAATCTTCCAGTGGTGTGAATATGCTTAGAGAGATGGATGCTAAATAAATTAAAATGAGCTAAGAGAAGATGCTTCATAACCCTGGAAATATTGCAGGCATTATTTAAAGTAGTTAATATTTTTACTGCCTCGTGAATGCTAATCTCTGAGAAATCTCAGGTACCAAATATAGTTTTAATTCTCAATTTTAGTTCTCACAAACTGGAACTGTAAATTAATTTCAACACTATAAAAAGTAATAGAGACGTTTATTTTCTTAAGCAATCTGCCTCATTCAGCTGCAGACTGGATCTGAATTAATGGTCCTGGCATGCTGAATACAAAATTAGCGATAATGTGAAATGCACGTAATGATAATATCTGCTGCAAGAGTTATAATGCTGGGGTCCAAATTTTTTCTCATTAATCTACTCCATTACTATTAAAAAAATGATACTGAGCATCCTCTCTGGCACTTGAGTGCTTTTATGGGGGCTTCTTTATAAAAAAATGGCTCCTTCTGCAGGACCAGCATAGCCCAAGCGTGCTTCAATCTTTTGGGGATGCTTTAAGCGTAGAATTAAGGTCCCTGCTGTATTTCTATAATCCGGTGTCAGAATAAGATAAAACTTGGGAGAAGTCACTGGATGTGACTCCAAAGTTCAGCCTGGAGAGAGGAAAGGAGTTGCAAAACTCTTCTTTTACTGAGAAAAATTGGGAAGAGCAGGGATCCACAGCAAAGCTCCGGTGCAGCTCAGTGACAGCACCCATTTTACCTGCCCCAAAAGTTCCCTGGATTACAGACTGAGGGTTTATATGGATCCTCAGGAATGTTTGCAGAAGTGCCAGGACAAGAGGTGAGAAGCAGCCCAGAGGGGACTGAAAATGTGATCAGGAAAGGAAGTGAAGAGAATCAGGGGCTGTGGGAAGTACATGTGAAGAAAAAGTGGCTTCCAGTGATCCTGCTGTGCATCAGAAACCAAATAAAAACCTTTTTTATTTCCTGTTTAATTTAATATCATTTTATTTCATTCATTTTGTCTTTTCTATTTCCTGTGAGTGACAGGGCAGTGCCAAAGAGATTTAGTGCTTGGTTTCTCTCCCTAACCGGAGCAACTGGTGAGACTTTCGCCGTCCCTCGGCGCGGATCACGTTTGGTAATGAGTTTTACTGCGGCCATGGGGTTTATCTCAGTGTGGCTCCGGCAGTGTCCAGGTGGGGCTGGGGGGAGTAGGACCTGTGCAGACCTGGTGGAGGGGTGGGATCAGGAGCTCAGATCCCCGCGGGGTGAGCTCAGCCTGTGGTTCCTCCACCGGGCCCGTCATGCTCCGGGAGGATCTGGGGGCTCTTGCAGCCAGGCCGTGAATCACTCCCTGCTTGTGGCATTAAACAAAACTCAAAGCAAACAGCAAAGCTGGAACAAACTTCTGCTCCGGCATTAAAGGCGAGCTGCTTTAACCTGAGAGTGTGAAGAGAATCCCAGAATCCCAGAATCACTGAGGCTGGAAAAGCCCTTCAGGCACATCGAGTCCAAGGTGTGCCCGACCCCCACCTTGAGGATTGAGGGCCACCTCCAGGTGTTCCTTGGACACCTCCAGGCCTTCCTTGGACACCACCAGGGATGGGCACTCCAAACCTCCCCGGACAGCCCCTGCCGAGGTCTGACCACACTTTCCATGGAGAAATTCCTGCTGGTGTCCACCCTGAGCCTGCCCTGGCCCAGCCGGAGACTGTTCCCTCTGCTCCTGTCCCTGTTCCCCGGGAGCAGAGCCTGACCCCCACTTTTCAACATCACTCTTTCCTTTTTTTTTTTTGCTGTGGAAGCAACAGATATCCCAGAAAAAATCCAGGGACAGTGCTGGGGAGACTGGGCTGGAGGTGGGGACAGCTGCCTGGCGCAGTGGTGGCAACTTCTTCTGCCCCGGGACACAGTGGCTTCCAAAGGGTTTTGTACATTTACGTGGTGAAAATGAAATATTTTGTGCTCAGCAGTGTTTATTTTGTTTTCTTTCCTTTGGACTAACGAGCCTGAGTCAGGAAACCATGCAGGGAAAATCAGTATGCAGAGTGCAAGCGTCAGTTTAAATCTACAAAGTTGCAGTGGGCTATATAAAGATTTATTAATCAAAACATTTGCAAAATATTGACTGTGCGCGTACGCTGTGAGGCCTGAGAGATCATCTGCAAAGCAAAGCTTGAATTAATCACTTCTTCTCATCCATTAATCTTTGAAGAATTAAAAAATTATGTAGCAGATATTTGTGGGTATTTTTCGAACTAATTTTATTCTCTAATTTCAAATTAATTCCACTCAACAGTTGTCGCGCAGAGGGAGGAACAACAGCTCGGGGCAATCAGCCAAATTTTGGCTCCCAGAACAGGGGGTGTTTTGGGGTGGGTTATTCCTGGACCTTTCCCACCCTGAGGGGACACGTCCGGAGTCCAAAAATCCCCAGGGACAAAGCAAAACCACAGCATCACACCAAGAGAATTTTGGTGCCTCTTTTGGCTTAAACAGCTCTGGAAAACAAAGATCTGGGGAAATCTGGTTAGAAGGACTTGACAACACCCATTCTCTGCAAAAAAAGACGTTTTACAAGGGAAAACCAGAAGGAAAAGTGTTTTTTTGGAGGAAAAAAAAAAACCTCATGTTTTAGCATCCAGAAAAGTTCCAATTTTTCTCTTTAAAATTGTGTTTTGTTTTAAAAGTCTATCTTGCATTACCTAAATGCAAAACTAGTAATTAACTAATTAATAAACTAAAGAAGGTAGTGGTAGGACAAGGGGGAATGGCTTGAAATTGACAGTGGGCAGGGATGGTTGGGATATTGGGAAGGAATTCCTCCCTATGAGGGTGGGGAAGGGCTGGGATGGAATTCCCAGAGCAGCTGTGGCTGCCCCTGGATCCCTGGCAGTGCCCAAGGCCAGGCTGGACACTGGGGCTGGGAGCAGCCTGGGACAGTGGGAGGTGTCCCTGCCATGGCAGAGGTGGCACTGGGTGGGCTTTAGGGTCCCTCCCAACCCAAATCATTCTGGGATTCCATAATTAGGTAAATGTGAAAATGGGAAAACGCTCTTGGCTAAAAAATGAGCAATCTTTAGCTTATTCTCAAACAGAAAAAAACCCAACCAAACAAAAAAAGCCCAACAACAAAAAAAGGAAAGCTGCAAAAGGCTAAACTCCAAATTTTCTGGGCACCTCCATCTTTCCAGCTCTTTAACACCATGAAGGCACACAAATTTCTGTCTGGGAGTCTCTGTAAACCTCTACAGCTCTTTGGTTACCAGCACATGGCTTTAATGAAGGCCTTGCATGGAAAACAGGAAAATCTGAGGGTGTTTTAGTGTCCATAGACCTCGAAAACAAAGCCATAAAAATCCAATCTCTCTGATTAAGGGGACTGGGACAGGGATGTGGCTGCCAGTGCCTGCCTGGCTGGGAGAAGCCCATGGATCCACAGCCAGCACCCTGCCCACCTTGAGTGATGCTGAAAGCCTCGTCAGCCACTGGACACTGCAGTGATTGAAACCCAGTGCCCTAATTTGGGCTGGGCTCTTTAATTGCATGGAATGCCCAGGTAGGTGCCCATGAATCAATAAATGCTGGCAGGCTTATTTCACTTCAAGGTATGGAGTGCCACAAAGCAGCCCTGCTGTAGTTGATGGCTCTAATTAAAAAAAGAAAATAATCAATTTATCAATTTGTAGGGCTGGCGTGATGGGGAGCAACGGCCATGGTTTTATTTCAGATGTGCCCCTGAGTGGCTTTATGAAGATGTTTTACAAACAAGGTGTTCAAGTGCGAGGCACGTTGTTATTTTATTTCCTCCAACAAGCAATAAGTGAGAGAGCCGGGGCTGTATTTACAGCAGGACGGGTTTATGGAGGAAACCTTGCAGGGGCTGGAGGAAGGAGCACGCTTCTGCTAATGCAGAGGGAGGATTGGGAGCTCCTAGCTTGGGAATGCGGTGCCAGAGCTGAATTAGGCAAATTATTCTGTGCCCTGGATAGCAATGCCCGTGCTGTACCCTGGCTGCCAGTGCAGGAGCACTCCTGTGATTCCCCTTCTCAGGCAGCAAAGGGAAAACCAGAAATGTGGGGCTATTTTCCTTACACAGCTCTCTGTTTCCTGCTCCTCAGATACAGCTACACATTTGTGAGTTTGCATGCATCTATATTTCATATATATGTATGAAAGATCACCTGTTTGCTAACTTTTATGTTTAGTTTTACAATTTTTTCCTGAATTTCCTTTTTTGCTGAGTGCACTCAGCTCCCCTGTGCTGGAGGGGGTTGTGCCCCACACGTTGCCCCCGGTGCCCCTGTGCCCTCATTCCTTGGGGACAGAAATGCCTCCTGAGCAGAAGAGTGAAAATGTGAACCCATAACCCCAAGATATTCCCTGCCTTAAATCCATTTCTTAATGGAATAAACTTCATCTGTTGCCAAAATTACAACAGCACAGCTCTTTCTTCTAACAGAAAACTGAGATGCTTATTCGGAAAGGGGTGTGCATATCAAATAGGAGCAAAAGTTTATTTTATGAGTCTGACTTAAAGAGAAACTTTAAAGGTCTTGTGAAACTCAATGGCCTGGAAGAACTTTTCTGTTAAAGAGTTATTTCTGAACTGCAGCAGTGTGGGTTTTCATGGATGTTCTTTGTAGAAGCTGTTTATTGATCTACAATAATTTTATTTTACATATTTCACTAGAAAATGCAAATATACAAACATATAAAAAGATATAAAAATATAAATATGTAAAATATCTATAAATGCATATAAAATATAAAATATATATATATAGTAATACTGGCTTGTAAACTGAAGGCAGCACAGATGACATGAAATCAGAGTAAAAGTGTTTGACACTCTCGGCAGGGAGTTGGGATATTTGAAGGAGGATATTTGAAGCTTGGATATTTGAAGGGTTTGAGGGGAGGATGCAGCTCTGCACCCCGGTACTTAATAAAAAGTGGAATTTCCTTGGCCTGACGGAGCAGTTCCACCAGGAGAACAGCTCAGCGCTGATGTGATGAGCAGCCAAGAGCTTCAGGAGCTCAGGGCTCTTCCCTCAAACTGGGGAAACCTTGGAACAGCCCGGATCAGTGGTTGTTTATTCATTTTATGGCACTGCAGAGCCACGAGATGCTATGAAAATCTCCAGCTGCAGACAGCACCTTCCCTAAAACTGCAGGAAAAATACCATTCCAACCTTTGGGAGGACAGCTGGAGCCCTTCCTGGGAGCTCACCCAAAAGCCCCAGCGTCTGGGGAAGGGGACAGTGACATCAGCTCGAGGAGAAGCTCTGAAAAACCTGCTCAGGCATTGAAGTGAGAAGAAGGAAGAGCAGGTTAATCCTCCTCCTCCAAATCCCAATGCCCGCCTGCCTTTTCACCAGCCCAGCCTTCCAAGTTCTTACCTGGTTAAGGCTGGTGCTGGGCTTAGCCCGGGCAGGGTAATTCCAGAGGGGTTAAGCCTTGGAACGTCTCTCCTCTGCTCTGCACCAGCATTTATCTGCTACTTTTCTCTGCTGGAAGCAGGAATACAAAAAAAAGTACTTCTAGCTCAGCCAGTGGATGATTTTTATCAGCTCATTTTAATCAATAAAGAAAGAAGTCAATCACTCCTGGAAAACAGCACTTTCCAGTGCTGTATAAACCGGGCCAGTACAATTGCAGAATAAATCTATAACTGCATTAATCAATACGATGTAAACTGCTGATCTCTGTGGATAAATTGTACTGGTGTAAGAAGGCTTTCAAATAAATTCTAAACCCACTCAAACTGCACCGGCTTTAAATCTGCTGAGGGCACTGGGACCCGGGCAAGATTTGTGCTGTTTCTCTTTAAAATCTCTGGGATAGCAGGGCTGCAGAAAAATGTAATTAAATCATGGTAGCAGTGCTCCCAAAGACTACTGCAGTGAGAGCTCCAGAAGAGATCCCTTCACTCAAATTTGCCAGGAAAAGGGGATTTCAGGGTGAATAGGGTGGGCAGGCCCTGGCACAGGGTGCCCAGAGCAGCTGTGGCTGCCCCTGGATCCCTGGCAGTGCCCAAGGCCAGGCTGGACACTGGGGCTGGGAGCAGCCTGGGACAGTGGGAGGTGTCCCTGCCATGGCAGGGGTGGCACTGGATGGGCTTTAGGGTCCCTCCCCACCCAACCCATTCCATGATTTCCACAATTCCTATTTCTGTGACTCTAAGAAGTGCAAGGGGTGCACAGGGAAGGGAAGGCTGCTCTGCCACCTGCTCTTCTACAGCCTCAAGAGCTGTAGGAGGTTTGGCCTCTCCAGACATCTCCATTTTTTATAAAACCCTGCATTCAAGCATCTCGGTTTTTACTGTACTTCTTAACCCGATGCTACTGATAGAGCCTACGGATGGTTCATAAGGGAAAAATGAGATTTTGCCTGAGGAGATGGGACCCAGGGCAGCAGAGTGGTTGGAGCAGAGGGAATGTGGCTGGAAAACGAGCACGAGGAGACAAACAGGTATATAAATGAGGAAAATTTGTGTTTGGCATTTCACTGAAGGCAATCTGGGAAAAAACAGTTGTCAGGAGGTGATGGCTCAAGGGCAACAATTCCACGTCCCTTATTGAACACATTTCGCAAGAAATTTCTGCTCTTCTGGGATCTCTTAGCATTTCAGCATTATTCCAGTTCATTCCATAAGGATGACAAACATTTGTAGCTGGTTTTCAGTACTGAAATATATTGGTGTCTATAAAATAGGCTAAGTAAAGAAACAATGCACACCAGTATGCTTAATATGACATTTTAATTGCTACCTCAGACCTATTTTCAAGTATTAAGTGCTAGGAACTGACAAAAGAAGTTCCTAATAAAAAAGCCTGAGTGATTGAAGCTGTTTAGAGGCCCTCATTGTACCGTGCTGTCAAAATGTCCAACTGACCTTTTCCTCGTGGTAGATTTTGCCAAGGAAGATTTCATACAGGCTATTTTAATTGTGCTGATTCCCCACTCTCTCCCCGAGTTTTGGGATTGGTCAGAGAGAGAGAAATGTCAAATCCTCACCTAGACTCTGGATTTGGCCAGGGGCGCTCTGCATGAAGTCTGTGGATCCTTCTTTAAATTTCAGCTGGATATTTCTGAATGCATCGTTTGCCATTATTTTACATTTTCGGTTTGGAAGCAATCCCGGGAGTGTTGTCCCTGCCATAAATTCAGTCAGGAGCACAAGGAGCATATGGGAGATAACTCAGCTCAGTGGAGGGAGGCTGGGCCACGCCTTGGCAGGAACAACGCACGGCCAGGGGGGTCCTGCCCTTCCTGCAGGGCAGAGCTCATCATCCCTGTGGGAATAGCTCAGCAGGCCCCCGTGACTGCCACCAGCCCTCCGTCCACTCCATCCCAAGGCCAGCACACCCTTGGAAGTGTCCAAGGCCAGGAGGGACAGCTCCTGGAGCACCCAAGGATGGTGGAAGGCATCCCTGCCCGTGGCAGGGGGTGGGTTGGGATGAGGTTTAAGGTCCCTCCCAAGCCAAACTGTTCCAGGATTCTGTGCTTCCATGGGATCGTGGATACACCTACAGAGGCACTTGAAACCTCGTTTTTAGGAGCATTGNTTCTGAGATGTTTGGTCTCTTGGCCTAACAGAACTTTGGGTCTAAGCTCGTTATCAAACTTAGGGAATTACAGTATGTGGGCTAAAAGCACCAGGGATACAGAAAGGCTGCATAAAAGTGTATATGAAGGGGGATATGAGAGAAATATATGAAAAAAACAAAAAGCATTATGGCATCAGAGGGAGCCAGGGTCCCCTGACACCACCCACCCCACCCCGGTGAGTCCCCGAACCCTCGTGAGCAGATTAATCCCCTCCTCCATGCGGGCCCTGAGAGTCACTGGGGGAAACTCTCTGCGACTGAGGCACAGGCAGATATTAATAAAATCTTTTTTGCACATTTACAACACATTTGTTCACGAGTGTGATTTAGAGCTCGGTGTCAAGGCGTCACCAGGGCTGCATTCCAACAACCCACAGAAAACAGGGAGTTTCTGCACTCCGGGATAATGTTGATTTAGGGGCTGGTACAATAACACACATGGGCTCTTTTATTTCTTTTCTTGGCATTCCTATTCAAAAATTGCCCTATAAAGAAGGGAGAAGATGTTAAATAAAGTTTAAATGCTCGTAAATCACAAAGAAACATTGTGCTCGGAGTGAGCGGAAACGTTTGGAGAGGCTCAAAATTGCTTTTTTCATGGAGAAATATTTTGTTGATGTGTTAAATTCAAAATGAAAATCCCTGACTGTGAGTCTCTTTCATGTTTCAGTGCTTTGCTTAGGTTATCAAAAGAAAATAGGTATTATTTTTCCTATCTGAAAACTATGGCTGGTCTGTGATTTTCTCTAAAATCTGCTAAGGCTGGGCGCAAAATTCCCTTTACTGGGCACCTTTAAATGGGGTTTTTAATTCAGGTTCTTGGCTGTTAAAAATCAAGAGCACTGCAGAGTTTTTCTGTTGTTTTCATTTCAACTTCTGGTTTTAGGGGATTTATGCTCTTCCTATTTCCAAAGTTTTTCCCACAACTCTGAGTGACAAAACTCTTTTTTGACCCTTTCTCTTTTCTTTTTAATGAAAGCTGCCAGCCATGTGAACTCTTTCCATTTCAGCATCGGCTGCTTTAATAACATTTTCACATAAAAAGAGCTGGACTTTGAGTGCTTTGGGCAGCTCAGACTCAATTTGTCCTGGTGAAACACCAAAAAAAAAGGACTGGGGAGCTGAAGAGGAGCAAATGAACCTGCACAAGTTCTGCAGTGATTTAGGGAGGATGGGAGGAGCTGTATTTAAAGTTTTTCTCCTTAAGGCTGCTTAGTTCTGCTCCTGAGGCAGAATATTCACCCTGGAAGCTCCAGCTCCAAAGGAATTCAGTGAGGGAACAGGTTCGCTGATCTTCCTGGGCTCCCTCAGTTGTCCCTTTTTTAAAAAGGGCTGATCCCCTGGGAGTGACAAAATTGAGAAATGCCGAGGTTAAAGAGCCTGATTTGGATCTTCTACAGGGAGAAAAGAACATCAGTGCGGCACAGAAATGAGAAGAAATCTGAAGTAGTGATTCATTTTTTGCTTCCACCGCAAAGAAAAATGTTTTTACTTCATTAGGGCATTAGTAGGATTTTTAATAGCACATTCATTCCTTTCTAAACCATTCTCCTCTTTTGAAAGCTGTGTTAAACCTCTCCCTAATAACTCCTGCGATTAGGAACTTTGTAGAAATCCCAGAGGACAGAGTTCTAAAAGTGGCATTTTATTTCCAGAGCCTCCCTGTAATTAAGCATCTCTCAGACCTTCTATTGAGCTGTAACTGCTCTACAGAAAATCTCCTTTTGCTTGAATAAAAAGATGTTTTGCGTAAACTCAGCAAAGAATTCCATTTATGTTATGAAGTATAAGAATTTTAGATTCAGTTTAATGAAGGGAAATAAAAAGTACCTGTTTCTTCATGGACACAGAAGGTTTGGGAGTGAGCAGAGGCCCTGCTGGAGAAGGGATGATGCAAAAAGCTCTTTCAAAACCAAATAGGAGTGACCTCTATAAAATATTTTATTGAATTCAGGGTTGGGGTTATTGAGCATCACCAGCTGTAGGTGACAGCTTTAATGTCCCCTCCAACCCAAACCGTTCTGTGACCCTGTGGGGTGATATTTGCTTGGACATCATTCTCTACCATGTGGCTTTGCAAGGATTTTGTCACTCCTGAGTTTATTTTCCGCCAGCCCAGCCCACGGGCTCTGTGAGGAATCAGAGAATCAGAGCAAGGTTTGGCTTGGAAGGGGCCTTGAGGAGGGACCAGAGCTTTGGAGCTTCCTCTGAGAATCCCCATTCCCACGCCCATGGATCACAAACATGGTGGACGTGTTCTTTGAAGGATTTTGGTGCACACCTGAGCTTCTTGTACTCATTCATTCACGTGCTGACGCGTCCTCACCCCCATTCCAACCGTCCTCTTTTTAAAAATATTTGGGGTGTTTGGTTATCTTGTAGTTATAAATGTTTACAAAGAAGACACAACATGGATCTGACAGTGGAGAAAAGAAAACAAACTTTAGAGCAAAGTGAGAAGGAAGAAAAGATTCCCCAGTTATGACATCAGGCAGAAAATATCTTTTATCAGCCGTAGTTCAAGCTGGCAGGAGCGTGGCTTCGAGTGTTGAGCTGTGTCTCCTGACTTGAAAGCCAAACTCTGGTGTTTAATTTGTCATTCTGGGGACTCGGGAGATTGAAGGGCTTAATTAGCTGCTTTTATTTATATTTCAAGATGATGAAAACCAATGCTCTTCTCATTTACCTCCACACCCAACTCAAAAGATGAATCTACACTTTCAAGCCACAGCAAAGAACAACAAAATCATGAGAGACCGACTGATCCTGCTTAATGACAGATTTATTTCCATCTCCCTTGAAATATTCAGCTTCTCTGGAAGTTTTGTTGATCAGAACAGTCTTTGCATGGAAAAGTCCTTTAAAATGGATTTGAGAATATGTAAAGTATCTGATGGTATAAAAGGTGCTGCTTTTTCAGCTCTCGTTCAAGGCCTGCTGATGCCGGTGAAAGTTTTTCTATGGAATTCACTGGGCTTTGGCTTGGTCCACAGGACTCCTTTTATTTAAGTTTCCCTTTTTTGTAGAAAATAGCACAAGACACTTCAAATAATACATTTTATAACACCTCCTCTAATATAGACAAGTGCAAAAAGTAAACAAATAGCTTTTATTTAATTGAAAGTGGGTTTTTTTAACAGGTTACATTGAAGAACATGAGATAAAATAATATCCACATCACAAGAGTTTTAAATCTCTTCTTCCCCCAGTGATATCAGCCCAGCACAGGTTGACATTCCATTAAACTGCTGTTCCAATAACAACTCCTTGGAAAAAAAAATTGAGACCACCCTCGTGTCAATCCCAAATTAGGTTTGGGACTGCTCCATTTAATTAATGTGTGTTGATTTACCCATTCATTTCCAAGCCTGCTTTTAAAAATCCATGGAATATTGATACCTAATATTTTCTTAATGATAGACCACTTCCACCTCCCTCCCCCTCCCCAGTGTTGTTCTTTAGCAGGAATGTTGGTTATGGTGAGGAATTAAGAGAAAATCTACATTTTTTTATTTTTAAAAGTCCACAGCTGAGCATTGCTTGAACCAGCAAGGAAAAGAGTTTAGAGGAACAGAACTCAGCAGCAGGATCCCAAATGTCAATGCATGGTTTGTCCTTTGGGATAATTTTACTGCTCCAGAGCTTAGACCTGTAAAAATATAAACAGAGAGAGGTAGATCTGTGTCAAAATTTAGTTTTTCTTTGCATTTTAGCTTAGTAGCAATCTCTGCTCTCTTTTCAAGATGAAACCCTGTCCACAAAGGATTATTTCTATTTATTTGTTTATTAAGTTGTAGGAGCCGTTCCGTGGAGCAGGATTTTGGATCAGCTTCCCACCCTTCCTGTGAGAATCCTCTTTGAGAGGGTTTTGACTATTTTGTTGCAAGACTGTCATAAATATATATATTATAAAATATTTATGATAGAAAAATGCTTCCTTTTCCATGAACAATAAGTTATTTATGAGAGCAGGGGCTGCACCCTGGGCCACCCCATCCCCACCATGGGTCAGGCCTGAGATCTCTGGCCCAGCAGCAGCTCCAGGGCAGATTTAGGGCCACGTTATGTGTGAGAACTTTGACTTTCACCAGAAATCTTACTCCTGTGTCCTTCCCTGAGCTCTGCAGGCCAGGCCAGTGGACGCCTGCACTGTAAACAAGGTGTGGAGCAAAATATTTCCTCCTCTGATGAATGTGAGAGTATCAGGGAGGAATTTATGGGAGCCAGCGCCCAAGAGCACCAGGAGGGAGGGCACCTATGGCAAGGGAAAGGTTGGGAATCTGTTGTGCTTAGAGGCACAGATTTCTTCTTATGCAACAGTATTCAGATGGGGGGAAAAAAAAATCTCTCACTTACTCGATATTTTTGGAATCCTAATTTCCTCACTGCTGCTGCCATCGCCACCATCACTGACGGTTCTTATCTCGATGAGATAATCTTCTTCAAACGGGACCAGGAGTTCAGCTGAAGTGTTGTTTGTCTCCAGGATATGGGCTTTGCTGTGCCTGTTCTGCCTGTACAGAATCTAAGCACAAAGTATTTGGAAAACAAGAGTTATTTCGTTTAATTTTAAGTTTTAATGGATTTTTGGGGGTGGGGCTGAGAGAGTCTTCTGTCGTGTCCCAAAGTTTTCTGAGCACTCTCAGCATCCTGCAGGGTATTAAAAGCAATTTAAAACAGGGGAATAACTTCAGCAGGATTTTGGGGTGGGCACTACAGCAGGTGGTTTCCTAGGACCTGAGGATGATCGAAGAATCCTGAACTGCAACCAGCCTTTAAAATAAATTTTTATTTCCCTTAAAAGTAGATTTATGGGAGTGCTTTTTAGTTCATTCACACAGATCTTTGCGCGAGTATCTTCCAGTCTCTTTTTTAAAGGTACAATTATGAACTGCCAGAGAGTGAGAACGTTTAAATGTGGTTTACGATTGTCTTTAATGCTTAAAAGAGTGTTCTCTACTTCTTAAATATTTGTGAAACTCCTTCCCTGGAGATGTGAAAGCAGGAAACTTTGGGTAAGTAAGATTACAAGGGGGCAAGAGAAATGCAGGATTGGGGACAGAAAGTCCCTGTGGGATAAAGAAGTCCTACTCTGAATGAATATTTGTATAAACATCAGCCAACCCTCCCAATAAATCCAGAAAAATCACCGTTTTCCAGGTAATGAACACCTGCCTTTCTTCACTCTCTGTACCTCTATTATAACCGAAATATCTGATTACTGAGATAAAGAAATTACTTACTTTGTAGCCCAACACCTCGGATTCATTCTCCATTGTCTTCACATGCTCCCAGTTCAGGCAGATTTTGGAATTTGTCAGCTTCCAGGCAATATTTGCTGGAGGTTGACTTGGTGCTTTAAAAAAAGAAAAGATGATGATAATAACGAGATACAACTGAATATTAATTTCCATGGAGTAGCTGAATGACCTGCTGATATGGGAGCAGAAAATGTTGGGGTCATTCAAACCTAAAAGAGTAAAAAACCATTTTCCAGTCCATCATTGCTCTGGTATTAGTCAGAAAAAAGATCTATTCATAGCACAGAACCTCTCACTGTGAGACTTCATTTGCAAAATTAGGCACAGCCTGACAGTGTCTGACAGTTCGAGTTATATTTGAGAGGTTTTGTGGAAGGAAAATGTTGTTCCTCCCCGTATTTCCATGTCCTCAAGGATGTTTTGCTGTCTGGATCTCAGAAAAAAGCTAAAACTGAGAGCAAACTGCAGAAGCCAAGATTTCCATCAGCCAGGACAGGTTACAAAGAGCTGCGCATGAAAGTTTCCATGTGATCCACCACGAAACATTGTAGGATTTTAGAAACTCGCAGCACAATAGGCCGAGAGCAGCTTTTTCAAAGGCTTTTTTATGCCTAAGTGCCAGGACTTTGAAAATTTGCCTACGAGTGACTGGAATCGGATCCCGTGTGAAGCTGTGAGGGTGGAACTGTGCCTCTGAACTGGAGCTGGGATTTAGGCCAACGCGTCCTCTCCTGTTCCATGGCGTGTCCTCCCGGGACCTGCTGGGTGGTGGCACAGGAAAGAAGGACTGGAACAGAGGTGAAAAAGAGGAGAGATTTGGAGAAACACCTCCCAGCTTGGACTTTAAATTGTTTAACTCTGGGATCCTTCTCTTCCCCCCTATATGTTGGTGATTAGTGGATGTCCCTTGGAAGGGACAGTTGGTTTGGTGACAATTCCTTTCATTTCCCACAGAGATAAAATAAATTGATAGGCCCTGCTGTTTCAGATCCATCTGCCTCAGGACTTTGGAGAAGTTTAATCCATCCCACTGGTGAGGAATGAGGTGCTGGTGGAGCTCCCAGGTGAATTTCCAGGGATGTGCTTCCATCAGCCACGCTGTCAGTGCTGGAAGAGATTCATTTCATTATGAAGACATTTATCTACTCTCACATACGTCAAACTGCAAATTTATTTAAATACGGCTTGAAAGCTCTTTGCTGCTTTCAGGAAATATTTCATATAAGGAATTGGATAACAAAATAGTCACTAGAGGCGAAGGATGTCAAATACTTCATTGGCTGTGCATTCTGAAGAGGTTTGAAATCACTCAAAAATGGGTGAATTACTGCCTTGTCCAAAGCTTTTTGACATAGAAACTTAAAGCCATCTTAATTCATGATCTTGGGGCTGAAAAAACACCACAGGAGTACTTGCCAAACAAAATTATCTGTTTTTTTTTTCAGACAGAAACTGGAATAAGTGGTAACAGCACTTTCCCAAATCCATAGCAATATCTGCAAGCAAAACCAAACAGTTCCAGGCCTAAGACTGGCAGATTATTTCCTCAATTAAGTTCTTGTAATCAATGCGGTCAAGAATAATAAAAATCCCAAATATCTACCTAGGTTTATTGAGGTACTGATGCTATTGTCATGGTTTAGGTAACACTTGGCTTCGTTGCTGTGCTGAGCTGAGGTTTATCCATGCAAATATTTCTAATATCTACCTGTAATATTGATAGATTTCATGTATATGTATGTATCTGTAAGGGAAAATGGAGGGGAAGGGGAAAAGGAAAAGGAAAAGGAAAAGGAAAAGGAAAAGGAAAAGGAAAAGGAAAAGGAAAAGGAAAAGGAAAAGGAAAAGGAAAAGGAAAAGGAAAAGGAAAAGGAAATGGGATGAAGAAAAGGGATGAGGAAAAGGAAAAGGAAGATGAATAGTAAAAGGAAGGCAGAAGGAAATGGAAGAGGGAAGGGAAGGGGAAGTGGAAATGGGAAGAGGAAGGAGAAATAGGGAGAGGAAGGGGAAACGGAAGATGAAATGGAAGATGAAGATGAAGATGAAGGGGAAGGGGAAGGGGA
>VYZQ01022712.1:5399-27212 GCA_013400655.1 Mystacornis crossleyi | reverse complement strand
TTTTTTTTTTTTTGGTCATTTTGGGCTGTGTTAACACATAAACTCATTGTTTATTACCATGCGTGTATGAAACCAGTGAAGAAGAGGCAAAAAATGTAAAGACGTTCTTGTGATTTCTAATTACTCACCTGCAGAAATTCCAAAGGTGACTCTTTGCTTTTCAGAAAGAAGTTGTATGTTTAAAAGAGAGGAGAACCACACCTCGTTTCCTGCTCTGCAACTGTGAATGCTGTTAATCCTGTTTCTGCCATCTGCCAGTGAAGAGTCTGCAGTTACAGAACAGTCTGTAGCCCATTGTAGGTGTTTATGTTAAATATATGTGGAAGGTTTCGTATTTTACTTAATCTCAGTTCTTCAACCTGTGAAGATGAAAGAAAGTTGTGTCCCAAACTTCTGTCAGCAATCTATAGCTTTATAGCAGAAAGAAACATAGCTATGTGTTTTTCCTTAGTATGGAAAGGGAAATTACAGTAAGTGCTATCCAATTCACACACATTCTTACAAAGAAACAGCCCAAGTGCCTTTTAGAAACAGGCAGTAATGGTGCTCCAGAAGTAAAATGCTTGTTTGCATGATCGTGACTGCTTTCCAGTCCTGTGTTAGCAGAGTTGTTGATTGCTAATTTTTTTTGCTTTGTTTTTTTGCTTGTTCTACAACTGGCTGACTTTTCTCAGTAGTCTGGCCTACTACTGAGCTACTGTCTGCAACAGTATGGGTTATGTTTAAGTGGGGCTCTGAGGCTGTGAATGTTCTTTGTTTTTTTTGATCCTTAGTGGCACAGGCTTAAATTTTAATTGTCTCTGTCTTTATGAGTCTAAACATAAAAGTTGTTACGTGTGCGTGGCGTGTGCAATGGCCCAGGAGGAGGTGTGCAGACTTATGGTATGCAGTATTTCAGTGTACAGATCTGACTGTATACATCTCTGTAGGTTACTATTTTGCTCCAAGTGCATATATAGATGCTTTTCTAGCTGCTATTTCTTTGTCTCATTGTAGTTATAAAGTTTCTTGCTGTCCTTAGCCCCATCTTTGGAATTTCAGAAGTTCTTCACAAAAATGTAGATAGCAAGACATAAAAAATACATATAAATGTTCAGATCCACTGGAATTACAAGGGGTAACAAACTTACCCGAAGAGCAATACTAAGTTATCATTTTGTATGGAAATAATTGTTTCATGTGGGTTTTTTTCATTAATGGAATCCCTACAGTTACCCGGTATATAAGCTTTATTGTAGGAAACATTCCAGCAAGAAGTTTGAAAAGTGTGGAGGTCCTGACAAGAATTCTAATTTAATCAAAGACAGATCTCTGTGTTACCATTTGGATGGCCTCGAGACCTCTGGTATGGCTCTATATATGTGAGTTCTCTCTTATGTCAGGTTGTCAAACTTGGGCTCACTCTGGAAGAGCCTGCGCCCTTCACCTGTTTACATTCAGTGGGTTGGAGTTTGGATTTATTTAAATGTTTGCTGTAAACGTTTGCTATGAACGTACAAGATAGTCCATGCAGAGTTGGCTTTAGGACACGTAATCAGGAGGAGACTTACTTTACCTGCACTGTTGGCGTGTACCATGTTGTCATCACCCACTTCTGTGTTCGTGGGAGAAGCATGGACAGGGGTGACCTTTCCGTTTTGGCTCACACGTGCACACATGAGACTTGCTGCTCTTATGCTGTCTTGGGGGGTTGGCGCCTCTGGAAAGCCCCGTGCTGGCTGCGTGTGCTGTAGCTGAGTCGCTTCCTGCCGTACGCCCAGAGCTCACTGGGTGTCCCAAGGTGTTCTGCTCAATGTTCTGCAGCTGCGCAGGAAATCCTGTGCGGCTGACAAGCGTCAGATTGCCTGGTGCATGGGGTGCAGCCAGTAAGCGGAAGGCTTCCGAGGAGCATGTCTTGACATTGCTGGGATAGCCAGCAGCTATGCACATCTTTCTCTACAAGAACCTTGGCATAGGGATACGGCATTTTTGCATTTGGCAATGCCACGTGGTCTTTTAACATGGAGAAAGAAATTCCTGTTGCATGCTTGTCTTCTATTGAATGTTTAAGTGACACTGAATATTTAAGTTGGATTGTTCCAAGTCCTTGAGAAAAGAATAGCAAGCTCCATAAATTCGGTGAAGGCAAAATGTTGCACTTTCCTGGTTCCTTGGTGTGTAACACGCTTTCTGCAGGGATGTATTGATCTGGGATTTGGGACACTGAATATGCCGTGAGGACAGCAGTGATCCTTGTGTTTTGTTTTTTTGTTTGATTTGTTACTTTTGTCTTCTTCACTTTCCATTTTCCATGCCAGTGAAGTAAAGGCTGTTTCTTTTCATGCTCCCCATGTGAGGCAAACCGAGGTTTACCTTAATGTTTAAAGGCAAGGGGGTTCTTGAGTGGTGTCATATAAATTGTTAATAGGATATACACTTCTGAAAAGTCAGAATGGATAAATATAAAATCTAAAAGCATCGATAAGCTGCACCTTGTTTGTTTGTTTGCTTTTCCAGCTTCAGAATAAAGTGCAGTGAATACTAAAGATTACTAGTTCAGCGTGTGTATTCTTTACTGGGCAAAGGCTGGTTGTTAGAAGTCAGAGCTAATTTTTTTTTTTGGATTGGATCCAGTACTAGCACAACATGTAAGTTCAAAGATTCAGTACATAAAGATGTTTTCTGGATGTTGTCTTCAAAATCTGCCAACTTATTTTCTATTGTTCTGAGTTTTATTGGTACAACAATGGACTGATTTCAATTGCATTTGCTTTTTTTTCCCTGCCTGTTGTTTGCATTTTCATTTTAAATTATTTACAAGTCTGAGGCTTGAAGATGAGAGCCTAATGAATGCTTTTAAAAATAAAACCTTCTTTAAGTGTGTTGTGCTTCATGTTTTGAATTTATAACCCAAGCCTTAATGAATAGTTTCCTAGTTGCACTCATCTTAGAATTTATGAGTTGTCCTATTTACAAGTCTTACCTATACAATGGAAAGAGAATTCCTGTTTACCTTAAATGAACTGTTCTTGTTAACAAGCTTAATCTGCTAATTAGGAATAATATGGCAATGAATTCTATGTCAAACCTTTTAGCAAGAATGCAAAGATGCAGTATTTAGTTGTTGAGCCTTTTTTCTGGTACATTGCGTGTAAGAATACAGTGTTGTGGTTTTTGATGTCTCATATACATATCAGGTTAATAAAAAGTATTTTAGTGAGAAACTATGGCCTATAGGTCCTCACAGAAGCAGGTTGACTTCCGCCCTACATTTAGGATGATATGTTGGTGTCCATGTACTATGATACTGCTAAAAGCCTCTTTGTTGCAAGGCTTGAGATAGATGGCAGACATGTGAAAGAACCCTTATGACTTCATGTTTATGTCCAGGTAGTATTTTTTAACAGTTAAGTTATTCTCCTGAAAAAACCAGCAGGGATAGCAATAGTTGCTTTGTTTTAAGTGTACCTTAATGTAATTTAATCAGGAAGGAAAGAAAACCTAGGACTAGAATTTGATGTTATTTACCTGACTATAAATTGGAATATTTCCATTTAGTTTAGCAAAATTTTTTCAATTTGTGTCAAAATGATCGAAATCACAACCTGACACAATCTCTCCATTTAATAATTTTTGTGTAGAGAACCGAAGAAATAAAATTGGATTTTTTTTTTTTTTTTTTTGTCCAAATCCTACCACAAAAAGCAGGTTGGTTCTTGAGCAGAGGTTTTATAACACAGTGTTGTTACTTGTTGGTACCAGGAACTTGGCAAATATGTTATATGAAAAAAACTATCCTTTTTTTTCTTTAGTTGTTTCTCATTAGACTTTAAATGTTAAAGATGCAGACTTGTGAATTTGAGTGCCATTCTAAATCTAGGTAGCTCAGAAATTCTTGCAAGTATTGCTTTGACTTCTTTGTGAGTGCCTCTGATATCTGCAGAGGGTTGTACATAGGCTTTGCTCCCTGTCTCCTTTCCTTTATGTCACCCAAGGAGTTTGCAACAGGGATGGCAACCTGAGGAAGGGGAGAGGAAGAGACTGAAGAGAAAGTTGATGTGGGTCTGGTGTTGACCTTCAGCTGCTCTGGAGCAGACACCTGATGAGATATAAGGAGCTCCTTCTCTCAAGCCCCAAGTGTCCTTCCTGGGCACAAGGTCAGTGGGTACAGAGGGTGTTGCTGGGAGAGGACAAGTCAGAACCTGACAATGCATTTTGCTAGCTCAGGCTATTCAGGTTCCGTTTCCAGGTAAAAAACATGCTGAACTTTGCTGGTGGTGGTTGACTTGGAGGAATGCTTTCTCTTTTTCATCATTCACATCATCATAATTTTAGATGTTGCTGATTTCAGTAAAGTGTGTTTTGAGGGTGAGTGTTAAATAAACTTTTTTTTCAGAGAATGTGTACCTTTTTGGAATGCAAAAGGTATTTACCCTAAAAGGGGATGGATTTCTGAGGAGATGACATACAGGCAGAGACAATATATTACGCCAGCTACTATAGGGGGAGAAGCAGGCCAGCTTTCAGGCACACACGCTTGTCTTTGTATCTGCTACTGGTACCAAGATAATTAAAATATACTTGAAATGAAAAAAAAAGTTAATCTCTGAAGTTTATACTTAAGTATTGTATGGAAGTGCGGGAATGTAAGGAGTACGTCTTTTTATGGGGTCAAATAGTATTTTATTTATACATTTGTTGTAAGTACTCAAAGGTCTTTAGACTTGCAATTAGAGAGTTTTTGGTGGCAATATAACTGACAGTGCTGAGAAAACTTCAGTTGATGTCACTGTGGCCATGATTTCATTTTTACTTCATTTTTCAATTATTTTTCATCCTTGTAAGTTATGTTTCTAAGCTCTCGGGGATCTGTTTTGGGAGAAAAGGAATACTTCACATAATATTTAAATTTTGTTTGAATAAACCACCTAGAAAGCACAGGAAAAACGAATTTATATTCTCTGAAATAAAATTGCAGTAGGAATTTTGCATTATAAAAGATGATGTTCATAGCTCTGGTCTGGTTTAAACCGTCAGAATTGCAAAGCATAAATAATTACATAATTTCACACTTCCAGTGAAGTCAGACCCTGATTAAGAAGTTGACAGCCTGAAAGAGTCTGCTCCTTGACAGTGATGTCTGTATTCCCTCAATTTGTGCAACTGCATCCAGGAAAACAAACTTAGCTTTATACCCTTTACTTTGAATGAGAATCCTTATTGACGAAGGGAGAATATTCCTTTTAATAAAAGTTTTCATACTTTAAATGCACGGATATTTCAGCTTTTCTGCTTTCAGCTGGTGTATATTTTGCTGATACCAGGTCTTCTTGCTGTCTTAGTCCTCACTGTCTTTCAGTATGTTTGATATTCATATTTCTTTTTTATTCCTTCTTCCTTGCTGTGCTTTTTTTCTTCCTTTTCTTAAACAAATAGACAATATGGTAATATGAACTCTAATAGGAAAAAGGCATTGTTTAACTCAGTTGGGGTACTACTAATCCAGTCACCAAATATAACCATAACACAGCATGCATTTTAATTATTAAATATAATGGAAAGTTTGCATTTTAAATCTAGGGCTATAAACCACTTGTTTGAAAATGCACAGTTCAGCACTATGATTTTAGCTTGTAGTGAAATACAGGGCAGTATTCTTTGATCAGTTATTACAAGTCAAAGATTAGTAGCAATCAGTGCTTGTGTTAATTTTGAGAGCACGTATAGGAGTCACTGCAGGTCGAACTGAAGCTCAGTCGTGTGTATTTTTAATGATTTAGTGAGTTGACTGGTTAAAACAATGTTCAAATGTGTGGCTAATATAGCCATGCCAGTCATTCCAAATGGGGAGATCTAAAGGTGGATTTTGAGGACTAGTATGCCCCCAAATTTTAGTACTTTGTAAAATATGCTTTATTATTAAAAGCCATATTGTTGAGGTTTTGCTTTTAGAGATGTTTGTTTGAATAGTTCTTGAAAGCACTCCTAATGATTTTTCGGTGACCTTCCACTAAATAAGAGCTGCCAGGTAAAACAATGAATGTTTTCTCGTGTTTGTTCAATACATGTTTTGTAATGAATACATTTTGACCATAAATTCTAATAAATACAGTGAATTCAAATGAAATAATCTTGTCTGTGCATTTTTTGACATCAAGTATAAAACCATTCCTAGAGTGAGTGTGGATTTTACTGACTCTTCACAAAAGATTACTAGTCCCTGTGTGAGACATGCAGGCCTGAACAGGCTCTGTTTGCAGGAGTGGTGGACACCCAGTTATGGAGCAGCTGCAGTAGGTTTGGAGGAGTAGGAGGCTTTGCCTCGGTGCCTGCTTCAGGGCGCTCGCACAGCAGGCATGCCCTAGGTACAAGAACAAGACTTCTCAGGTTCATAAGCAGTAATTAACATGGTAGTAACTCTGCAGAGTCAGTGTCATCTTTTCTCCAGGGTGCCAGATTTAGCAGCTCTCGTTTTCTGGGCTTAGGACTTACCTGTCTTTCTCTAGCTGACTTCTTTCTAGGGGCTGTCTCATGTTGGTTGAGCTGGATTTTTTTCTTCCCTCCCTGAATCAGATGTGAGATACCAATACCTAAAACTCCAGGTCTCACTTTCTGATCCAGACATTTTAAATCTTGACACTGAGCGGTACAGTAGTGGTTAACATACCAGGTAGATACAGACATGAGTGATTTTGGACTGCTGAATTTTGGGAATCAAGTGCAGATTTTTGTGCCATGGGACCATCTGATCCCTTAGAGGATCCTTGCTGACTGGTTCAGCCTTTCCTTTCCCTTCATCTTTTTTCCAGTTGGTGATCTGACATAAATTCCATAAACTGGTAACTGAATCTACATTTGCAGCCTTTGCACTTTTAGTCTGGTTGTTTTAAGGATACGTTTGTCTTAGAGCACCAATTTTCTCGTTCTTTCTCTTGTTCCTCACTGTTTATCTCTATTGCAAATCAAATGATATCAAAATAACGGATGGTATCAATGTCTAATAAATACTTAAAAGTCATACTTTGTAGTTCTTTTTGCTCATTTACCTATTTTGGGGGTGTGGTAGGAGGGGTGTGTAGGCAGTATTTTTGTACTGTGTTTGTTTTTATAAGCATTTTTTGGAAATATCCTCTGCTGTCTGTGTATGCCAGACTAATCTAATCCACCAGAAGATCTTCCCATGAAGGTTATTTTTTAAAACTGACTACCTCCAAGCCTTAATCACTGTAGAGAACGAACGGATTTACAAACCTTACATGTATTGTTCTGGGAATTGGTTGCAATGTATATATGTAGTCCTCACAGACTGTGGTGAAAGAGTTGCTAAGAGAGGGGCTTTTCTGTGAGTAAACTTAGTTGAAGACTAAATAAAGGCTATGTTTGAACACATGGCTTTGGTGGTTTCCTCTAAGCAAGAGTGCAGCATCACCTGGGGCACATGGGGGCATCTCTGGGCTTCAGGTCTCTGCTGGCTTTGCTGGTGTCCCTGAGACAGTGTCTGCAGGCAGCTACCTGGGGTGGCTTGGTTGCTGCTCCTGCCAGCTCCTGCCAACTCACCAGCTGCACTGTGAGAACCAATGCAGCGTTTTGTTCCTTTGCTACTTCTTTCTGTTCCTTTCAGACTGTAAAAAGGAGACTCTGCAAATAAAGGTAACTTTTGCTTTTGTGCTTTTTGTTGTGCTCCAGGAAAAAGCTGTAAACAAGCTATTTCTAGCAGGAAGTAGTCTAGGTTGTAGCTTGCACCTTAAGGTAATAGGTTGCTTGTCTCTTGTTGCTTTATTTCATGCTTCATTTTGGAATCTGCCATCTTATGTATGAATTGTTTTCCATGCTGTCCTAAATAAGACCCTTTTAATACCTTTTAATCCTTTGGTTTCTATGAACTTCTGATCGTTTTCATCTGCCCTTATGTTTCTGTTCAGTTTTCGTTGCACTATGTGTTGTCCAGTCTCCAGTTCCTGAATTCTCAAGGCTTACATCTTTCAATTGGGAGAAGCTTTTTTCTTCTACGTGCTGTTTTGTCTATTTGTCATTTTTAAGGTGTGCTGATGTGTTTTGTCTTGTCTCTTCTCGGACACAGGTGATTTTAATGCTCTTTGCTGTTCTCACTTATTTTCCATTTGTCCAATTCCCAGTGGTACAGCTGACTTCAGGAGATAGCAGTAGGATAAGATAGCCTGAACCTGGCAGGTCAGCAGCAGCTGGAGGCCAGTACCTGGCTCCCATCTGCCCAGGGGCTCTGGTGCAGCCAGCTGACCATCTCCCAGTGGTTCTTCAGCGGATGGGGTGGGAAGATGGGTCTGAATTACCGTAGATGGCTCTTACCATCTGATTTAACTGGCCGAGTATTAAAATTCTTAGTCTGATTGCTTTTCACCTTCTCACACGTTCTTTCTTGCCTTCCTTCTGAAACAGATTAATTTTTTTTTTAATTTGTAAAAGGAAAAGTATACCAACTTTAAGTATGAAGTGGATTTTTACAGCTGAGTTATAAATTCCAAAAACTAGGTGGTTTATAATGGAAACGCTCATGGGGGAGAGGGGAGGGCATGTTATAATACATATGTAACCTTTTTTCCCTCTCTTTAGTGAATAGACCATTTAAACTAAATTAAGTAAAGGATATAAATTCTGTTGTTTCAGTTTTTAATATTTCATGGCTGATTTTATAGATAAAAGTTACATTTAATAATAAATATGAAGAAGAATTTATACAGCCTGTTCTAGTTTGATATGGAACAGCAAATCCCATTTCTCTGTAGCTGTAAAGAAAATTCATTATAATGTCTTTGATTGTAAGAGATGTCTTCATTGTGATTAGTTACACTGATAATAAAACAACCTTTTTACAAATGGCACAAGATACATGAGATCTCATGTGTCTGCCTTTTAATAGCATTGAATGTGTGCATTTGCTACCTTTATTCTGTAGTCCTTTTATTTATAACTGGGCACTTTTAAAATCTACAAGTTATTAAAAATAATCTAATCTAATTTAATTTTTCTTTTGAAGCATTCTGGAGAACGTGTTATTAATGTAGCTAAACACTGTTAATTGTTGGGTTTTCAAAATATAAACTAATTTTAATTAAAAAGAGGTGGGTTTATATGATTTTATTTCATTCTGAATAACAAGTTTCGTAGATAAAACAGTGAAATCTGGATATATGGCATTACTTTAAAAATTCTTTTTAAGCACCTAAAGAAATATCTTGATTTTCAAACACCCTATTCCCAGTGAATTCAGTTGGATTTAGATGTTAATAGGTATTTGAGTAATTTAAAACATAGATAGTGGCATGAGGATGCCTGGGTAAAAAGCTGGCTTGATGGCAGTCCAGCGAGTGGCAGTGGAATTACATCCAGCTGCTGGCTGGTCACAAGTGGTGCTCCCCAGGGCTCAGTACTGGGGCCGGTTCTATGTAATATCATTATCAATGATCTGCACAAAAGGGTCGAGCGCACTCTGTTAGTTTACAGACAACACCAAGTTGGGCGGGAGTGTTGATCTGCTGGGCAGGAAGGCTCTGCAGAGGGATCTGGACAGGCTGGACCCATGGGCTGAGACCAACTGTGTGCGGTTCAACAAGGCCGAGTGCCGGGCCCTGCCCCTGGGTCACAGCAACCCCAGGCAGCGCCACAGGCTGGGGGCAGAGTGGCTGGAAAGCTGCCGGTGGAAAAGGACCTGGGGGTGCTGATTGACAGTGGCTGAACAGGAGCCAGGGTGGGCCCAGGTGGCCAAGGAGGCCAATGGCATCCTGGCCTGCAGCAGCAACAGTGTGGCCAGCAGGAGCAGGGCAGGGATCATCTCCCTGTAGTCGGCACTGCTGAGGCCACACCTTGTATCCTACGTTCAGTTTTGGTCCGCTCACATCAAGAAAGACATTGAGGTGCTGTAGTGTGTCCAGAGAAGGGCAGTGGAGCTGGGGAAGTGTCTGGAGCACAAGTGTTAGGAGGAGCTGGGGTTGTTTAGCCTGAGAAAAGGAGGCTCAGGGGAGACCTTATCACTCTCTGAGTACCTGAAAGGAAGTTGTGGCCGTGTGGGGATTGGTCTCTTCTCCCAAGTAACAAGTGACAGGATAGGAGGAAATGGCCTCAAGTTGCACTGGGGGAGGTTTAGATTGGATTTACGAAAAATTCCTTTACTGAAAGGGTTGTCAAGCCCTGAAAAAGGCTACCCATGAAAGTGGTGACGTTTAGCATCCCTGGAGGTATTTAAAAAATGTGTGGATGTAGCACTTGACATGGTTTAGTGGTGAACTTGGCGGTGCTGGGTTAACAGTTGGACTCGATGTACATGGTCTTTTCCAACCTAAACAATTCTACGATATGGGGAGAGGGAGAATTTTGTGAGGGATTCATTAAAAGGGGTATTAATTTATTTTTTTCACTGTACATGCATCTAAGAATACTTAGATCTCTTTAACACTGTACTACAGAATGAGACTGATTAGAAAAGTGTAATGGTTGTAATAAGATCCTTTGCATATTTATATTGCCATGATTTGTGCTGTTACAGGGGTTCAACCAGTAAAATCTTCTAAAAAACAACCAGTATTGTTTAGTATATGGAAATAATATCAAGATATTAAATCCTGGAAAAATGGTGCATTTGCTACAAAATTTTAACTTGTAAAATGTAATTGTATTTTAAATTGTAAAATGGAATTGCTGGGTCACTGTTAGAAGCGAATTCCTTTCCTGCTTCATGTGAAAAGAATTTGGTGCTTTAAAATGAGAAAGGCTGCTTAGCTGACAAAACAAAAGTTGTGTTTGATTATCAAATATTTATGGAATTTACCAGAAAGTGAAAGTCTGAATCATAGCTCTTGGATGTGATGCTCAAGTCTTCTGGAAAATTCATGATGGAACAGCACACTTAATATTAGGTTTCACTGTAAAAGACATAAACCAACATTTTTGCTCTGTTATCTGTAAGGTTTAATTTTACACTGTTTTCTCACAGCCAGGAAAAGACTTAACTTGTTTAAGTTTTTCCCAGGGTGAATACTAGGAAAATGACCATTGATGACTGAAACACAGGACTAAATATTCTTTTTACTCTCTGAGAGATAAGCAGGCTGCCTCAGGACCCTTTACTGTAGGAAGCAGCCCCTTTGACTTGATGTCACTTTCTATGCCCGCATGGCTCCATCGGAGGAACCGGCTCTGTGGTGTGGGCTGCTCAGTCAGCTGAGAGCTGCCGAAACCCTGCCCTTCTGTGGGGGGCAGATCTGACTTTGTGTCCTGGTTGTGCTTTGCTGTGATAAGTCACCCATCTTGTGGTCCCTCAGATCCTGTGGGTGTTTGAGCTGAGCAACAGCCTGCTTAGTGATATGTCAATTTTTTCCTGCCAGGAAAGTGTTGGAGCAGGTGCAATTTATTACTCTAGCTTGGTCTCGGGGTACTTGCCCGTGGTTGCTACTGAGTATGTTTTCTGTGTTCATTAAAACCTATTGATCTTGGGAAAGTTTGTGGGATTGATTTGAACTTGGTGTTTTTCAGGGAATTAGTAGTATTTTTAGTAATAACACTCTCCTAATGGATTCCTGAGAGAAAGAGTGATGATGTATCGAGGAAATACAGAGTCTGTGCAACCAAGTTGCAATTCTGCTGCAATTCCCAAGGTCCCTTTGTCCAGGCCAGCACTGTGTGGTCCTTCTGTGACCTCTTGTGATGCCAGGAGCCATGTCTGAGTGGGGTCCGGCAGCATCTGCGCTCCCTGCTCAGGAGGGCCTTGGGGAGCAGAAGGCCACACCTGGGGCCAGCAGGTTGACCTAGCACATGACTTTCGAGAAGAGGAGGTCTGTGGTGCCCCCCTGATCATGCCAGATGATAGTTGGGTTAGCAGTGGCTCTGTGTGGCTGGTGGGCTCTGCTGGGAGGAAGAGACTCCCTGTCATTGTATCCCACAGTAGAAGGAGGGAGAAGAGAGAGATCCAGCAGGCAGGAATGGTGCATCAATAGTAATTTATGTAATTATTTTCCAACTCTTTTATAGACTTTTTTCTTCATAGCCTAATTGGTCAAGAGATCAGCCACCCCTGGGGTGATTGGCTGAAATCCTAAAATATCCATTGTGAGAATATTTTTCTACTATACTATAAACAATTCACAGGTGTTCACAGTTTACAGTCTCTCTACTGATAGCTTCTGTGAGAGAGAAAAGTTTCACACGGGACAGGAGGAAGCAAGAAAAGTTCTTGCTACAGCACATTTGTATCCACAGCTCCCCACACCTAGGGCTCCGTTGCTGATATTTCCCAGGGAGCTGTTTGATACTGTGGTGCTTAGAACCTGGAGGTTCAAGTTTAATTTGACAAACCAACAAGTGAAGGAAATGCATTGTAGTCTTGTGTAGCTGTTAAACAGTGTGCTTCACAGAGGGAAGAGGTTTTTGCACACTTAGGATACCCAAGTAACAGAAATCTCATAAACAAGTTGCAGCTCTTAGAGCAGAATGAAGCTTCATAATTTTTGTAGGTATTAGGGAAGTGGTCCCCAGTGCAACTGTTCCCCGTTGCTACACCTCATGCACCGCTCCTGCGGGAGAGATGCAAATGTTAATTGTTAGGTGATTCCTTGTTTGGGAATGTAGTTGAACACATGTACCTCACATGAATCGTGCTGCCACTGTGCACGTGCTTAGGTGTATTGCTGGTTCAGGAAGAGAGCTGAGGTTCAGGGACTGATTTAGGTAAGCACCAAATGTGTTGTATTCAAACAAATAGACATGGAGGGAAATGGATACAGGTGACAAGCAGCAGCATTTGAAACCTTCATGGTATTTGTTGCTGAACTATTAGTAAGTGTCAATGCTTTGGACTAGTAAATGGGGGTTTTATTTTATAAGTGATGGTGGTATCAGCAAGGGACTGTTCCTTGTCTTCGGTTCCTTCCCCCCTTCAGTTCTATCTGCCTAGGACCCATTTTGGGAAGATACCGTTTCATCGTACGGGCTGCAATAGGAGGTGGAAGCTGCTCTGGCATCCCCCTCTTCTACCTTCTCACTGCCTTCTCTCTCATTCACCTTCATTCTCCACCTGCTGACCAAGAGTGTGTTTTGCTGGGGAGAAGTGGGAACCTGCTTGGCCTTCAGCCTCTTTTTGGTCCTTAGCTGAAGTGAAGGAGGCCTTTGTAGCTACATGGCTTAGTGCTAGTAAAGGGCTTGAGGATGGAGGAGGGGAAGGCTCCATGATATGTCATAGCACTTGACTGGTATCACAGGCCCCACGGAAGTCATGAATAATTTTTGTATCATCCCATATTGCCAGTGCTTGGACTCATTTTGCCACCGTCACACTGGTACGCCTCCCACTGCTGTCTTAGATTGGTTTTTCTCTCGTGACACAGACGGATGTGTCAGAGATCAAATTAAAGTTCAGTTGTAATCCTTGACCTGTTCAGAGTACAGAACTACGTAGCATTAAAGGTTCTGCAGTGACTACAGCTGAAGCACGTGTTTGTTCACCTGAAAGCAGGTAACAGGTCTGGAGGAAGCCAGGTGTTGCACAGCTATGTGTGGTTTAAGTCACAGTCATGATTATCTAAGTTACTGGAGGAAAAAAAATCCCCATGTGTGTTGCAGAGGACATGGCAGCACTGTTATGATTGCTTTCATGTATTACAGGAAAGCATTAGGGAGAGAAGGTGTGATTTGTCATGCTGCTTTTCCTCTGCATATTAAGGGTTTACTCTCTCCATAGCTGAGATCTGTGTACAGCTATCACCTTTTTATACTGATTCCTAATGGTGGATATTAATGTCTTTTTGGTAGAAATCCAGTAATAAAAAGAAGGAAAGGCTGGTTTGTTCGCTTTGCTAAAGTGTGCTGGAGAACTGGCTGTGCTGGAGGGATTTGGGACATCCTCTATTACACAGAGCCCTTTTGAGTGCGCCCTGGTGTGAGGCAGCCCCCTGCTTCCACCGCGCTTCTCCCCACCACCCTCTGCTTTATGTAAGCAGCCCAGCTGGAAAATCAAAATTGAAAGAAGTCCATTTCGTATGTCTTGTAGGATTGAGCTGAAATACTTCCAGTGTGCTCACTTCTATTTCATTAAAGAGAAAAACAGGGTTTGTTTCTAATAGTTAAATTTTTGAGTAGGTCTGTGTGTCTACCAGTAATATAGTGATTTGATATAGACAGACATATAAATGTGTACATTCTAATACATATATATTCTAACTGAATAATGTCAGCTGTCATTTCTGTAGATATGCCTGCTAATAGAACATGTAACACATTTCTGTTTGATCTGCTTTTCAGATGGAATGCAATTACTTCCTTGTGTGAAGTGGCCACCAGGGGTCATCAGAATGCTTTTGTTTTTATTAACGTCTCCCTTTCTTCAGAAGCATATGTACACTTTGTATTTTCTGGCAACTTTGTTAACCTATCACACAAAAAATCCAAAGTCTTTATGTTGCCTCTTAGGCCAAAAATTCATGCAGCTCTTTTCAGCTGAGCTTCTTGAAGAGGCAGAAGGTGAGCAAAACAGGGTGCACAAGAGTGAGAAGCATAAATACACAGATTACTGCATGCATTCTTTTCTTGATAATTTAACTGGTGATAAATAGAGTAGTAGTAGATGACAAATGTGTCCCAGGCTGTGATGGTAGAGGCCTCCTGTTGCTTTCTGTGTGAAATGTAAGTGTTGAGCAAGGAGCCAACAAAGGCATCCTTTTTTGTCTTTTGAGTTTAATTTTGAGCAAAGGTTGATGGAAATTTAGTAAGTCTTGACAAATGCTAAACTCCAGTGTAGCCTTCTAGGAAATTCGTATTCCTTATGTTTTCAAAGGAGAAAATAGAGCTTCTAGGACCAGGTTTCTAGGGTAAAATTTACAAGAGCCATTTTGGAAGTAGCAGCAATTCCAACTTGCTTTTATCTTTTCCTGCCAAAGTTCAGGAAGAAGTTAAGACTTCCGACATTTTTTTCAGGTGTCAGTGATAGTGCCTGTGTACTTCCTCCGATGAATTCCAGTGCGGTCCACTGTACTACAGAGGGTACTACAGCAAACAGTAGAAAGGGATTCAAATTGCATTTTGCTTTTTACTTCTCTCTAGTTTTAATTGGTGTAGTTGGTGAGCTTTGCGTTGTAAGCCTGTTCAAATAAAGCCACCCATTTTCCTAGGGCAGCAAAATCTCCACAGGAGACTTCCAAATAAGCTGTATCTTGCATGAAATCATGTCATTTGGAGAATTCTCAAAAACCACAGAACTTACTGCTGTATGTAGAAAATGATCATTTCTTTCATGGAAATTTCTTTCCTGGACCTGATAAACTATCTCTCATTAAGTATTTTGAGAATACTAAAAAAGTGCTTTCATCCGTAAATATCACAGTGCTATATGAATGCAGTCTTTCTTGGATCCTCAGAAGTTTCTATTGAATGTTTCTACTGATACTGTTATATGTATGCCTCGCTCTGGAAACAATCAGAATTCTCTGAATTTAAAATTCAAAATACACAGACCTTAAATTTTCAAAAATTGAAAACCTGGAGGTTATATAACAATTTTTAGGAGATAACTACTGCATTTCCTCTGATCTGTCTTGGACATACATTCCTATTGATTCTGACAGCACTTGAAATGAGTATATATCTGTATGTGTCTTTTTTGACTTCCTCTTCAAAGCTGGACTAATCAGTGGTCTGCTACCTTTAGCAGCATTTAGGTATTTCTGAAATTAGTGGATGACAAACTAGGGAGGCTTCGCTTTTAATTTTTTCTTTTGTTGATGTGAATTAAAGAATATCTTCATTATGTCAGCAATTCACAAGGACTTCCTTTGTGTTGCCAATTTCTGCCCACCTGGAAGGACTCTTGAGTGGTTTGGAAGCAGAAGCAAGCAGGATGTGGGTAGTATTGCAGGTGCATTTGCCTGTGATGCCATTACAGTTCTTTCTGGTGGCTGTGAGAAAAGGAAATTAATGGGTGCAGATAACTCCCCATTTTCAGTGATACACAGGGGATGACTATCAGGGGCTTTTTATTTTGTTACTTGAACTATTCTGGATAGATCTGTGTGGAAATTTCGAAGTCTTTAGTCTTGGAAGTCTGCAGCTTATTTGGAAGTCTCCTGTGGAGATTTTGCTGTCCTAGGAAAATGGGTGGCTTTATGTGAAGAACAGGCTTACAATGCAAAGCTCAAAGTTCTAGCATTTTTGAGCTGCAAGGGAAAACAAATGTTTGTAATGGATATCATCAATTTCTCCTCAAAAGGGTGATCTTTGTTCCATTTGAATTGACAATCATATTGTCTCCTGTATTCCATTATTGAGGAGACTGCTAGCTTGGATTTAGTCTCTCTGAAGGAAGTGAGGTAGGTTTGTAAGGCCATAAGACAGACGTATGATTTGATTTAGGAAGGATGTTATGCCCCTGAGAAGATGCTTATTTGACACAAAGGTCGTACGTTGAGATGAGTTGTTAACACACAGTTTTGTGCAGGCTATTTAAGGAGCTCATTAAAATGATTTTGCTTCATTGTATCCATGATTTCAGTGAAAGAATTAATTGTCTGAAAAGGGGAATTTTTAGCGGAAAAAAAATGTAAGTCTGTTTTCCATATGTCACATCCTTTACAAACACTGCAGATTGGACATTGAATACTTGGAGACAATAGCACTGTGACTGAGAAGTGCTCTGGAAATTCTAATGCCAGGATTAGCATAAAAAATAAATTAAATCAAGAAGTAAAGTTAGTACTTGTAATTAAACTAACTTTTTTTTTTCTGTTCTTCTGTACACATCCCTACCCCTTCTCTTGGCATATGACCAAAAAGAGAAGTAAATAAAATTGTATTGACCATCAAGTTAAAGAACTTTGCAGTTTACTACAAGTTTATGGACCATCACTAAATTCCTTGTCCTTTTGATCTTAAGATTACTACTTTCTGAATTTCATCTGAGGATTAGAGCAATGCAGGTCTTATACTGGAAAGGTTAATTTCACTGTCTCCACCTTTTGGCGTAGTAAGGCATTATATACTGTTTCTTGGACCAGTGGTAAAAAATCAGAACACTCAAATCCAGTGTTTTCTATTTTCATCAATGAAAACAGCTTCTGTCTACAAATGACTTATTCTTTTGTATAGAACTGTAGCAGACACTATGTCTATATCCAAAAAAGCTTTGTACGAAGAATACAAAAGTGTGTTGCTACCAGGTAAAAATGGTAGTGGCTGCTCAAGAAGTGCTGTTTTTCCCATTTTTTTGTATGGATTTTCTGCTTTACACATAGTGAGATGGTGCTGAATTGTGACTGTGCGATGTCTTTTAAATTAGTTTAAATATTAAAACAAAAACTCCATGATTCTGATGATTTGGAAATCCCAGTGGATGAGAGGGGAGAATCTTTAACTATATTGGTTTATGTGATATAGCCAAAATAATATGTATTATGCACTTGCAATTTAAAAAATGTTTGTCTTCTCATACATTCTGTAAGAATTTGGATAGTTGGCCTGTGCAGGTGTAACAGAGGTAACAAACATTCTGCTTTTGAAGATCTTAAAAACATGTTTCACTTCTTTCAGATATTTAGAAAATTATTGAAGAAAAGCACTGTGTTATAGCACCTATTTAAGTAGAACTACTGAGCTCAGCTTTTTCTGAGCAAAAATTTTGAGGTCACAACAGATTTCTTCCCAAAACTCAGGAGCAGCACTGTGCTGCAAAGAACCTTAAAATGCATTAGGTAATGTATGACTGTCTCCAAGCAGAAGAATTTGTTAACCTGAAGCTAATGTGGCAAATTAATTTTTGGTCATATCCTTTAAGGATCTGTTCAGCTATACTTGATTTATATGAACATTAACAAAAGATTTATGTTACAAAAAGTCAACCCACTTTTGAGTTAGAACAGCTTCATTTTGAACATCGACTATCATGTTAAGGGAGCGCTGTTTGACAGAACTGGCTTTTAAACTATGGAAGTACTGAGGATTTGACTGCTGTCTGCTTAGCTTGGGATTGATCCTGTGCTCCACTCTTCTGCTGTGCTGTACCTGGCATTACCACTGTCGCAGTCTTGGAGCCTATATAAATACATTTTGGTTTATTTATGCAGTACATTAAGTGGTTAGGTATTGTTGCACTTTAAGCACTTGTTACTCGTAAAAATGTTTCCAGATGATGCTTTAAAAGATGAAGGTAGCAGGAAACACATGAAAGTTTACATCTTGCATTGATTTTAGTCTTGTTGGTCCATGAATAAGGTAGTTCAAGAGCTGATCTTCCCCTTTCCTAGTGCTGTATGAGTTTGGCAGCATTACATAGCTAAAAAAAGGCTTCCTTGATGACACAAGTAGGGGTTAGACTTAAGCATATGCTTAAGGTGCCGTGGCTTCAGAGGGCTACTTGTTACATCTACAGTGTGTTCTTAGATTAGGATAATAAAATTCTAGATGCTGATTCTTCTCTTGCGATGATGATCCCTGTGCCAGACTAAGGCTTGATCCAAGAATAATTTTGCAGAAAGAAACCCATTTGACCTAATGTGGTCACTGGGACTGTCCAAACTTATGAGTCCTTTTGATGCCTTCTCCAATGCATTGATTCTTCTGTATTACAATGCTACCTGTGGGATAGGCCTTAATTAATGTGGTGGCTTTGATGAGAGCAGAGGTGAATTGGCGTAGTCAGGCAGGGGATTAGGACCACTCAGATTTATGACCAGTTTTTGCTTTGCCATTGTCCTCCTGCCCAGTGGCAAATCTGGGAAGGAGCTTTTGGGAGGGAAGCTTACAGCAGAGGAAGCACTTCAGGCTCCTTTTGCCTTGATGCAGCTAATGGTGTGCTGAATGCCTTCTTCGAGTTGTGATAGCCATTCCTGAAATATACCCATGCAGGAAGGAGCCCACAGCTGCATTTGGGTGTGAGGCACTATTCTGCCATCAAGGAAAGCTGAGGTTTGTGCTATTGAAATTGTATTAGAGGCACAGCGGTGTGATCTGAGCAAAGGCTGTAGCAGGAAGAAGCAGAGACATGGTCCAGTGCTGTGGTCCAGTGCTCCAGATCTTGTGTGAGATGTGGAGAACTGAGCAGAACTCAGAACGCTGCTGATCATGGTCCCAGCAAAAAGTAGTGATAGTAGCCATGAAGTGTCTATCCAAAGATGTGTTCTTGTCCTAAAGGCAGCTTTAAGAGAGAGCTAAAAGAAAATGGAGGCTGTTTAATTCCTTAGATTAATTAATGTAGGGGCAGTTTTAGAGAAACAGCAGCAACTGCCTCATAGTTGTTTTCTTTCATAGAGAATACTTTCTGGATTGTGGCTTCATGCAGGTGCAGACTCCCATGCAGTGATATTTTGACACAGATTATATAGAAGTGGGACGGAGGCAGATGTAACTCTGGGAAGGTTGTGCAGAGGTAGATTATTTTTAGGGAAACTTAGATGTGTGGTAATGATGAAGTTGGTAAAGGTGTATCACTAATCGTTGCCACACGTAGCCTGCTGTGCAGCTGGAGAGCAATTGCCTGGATAATACTGGTTGTGAGGGTAGATGTGACACTGTTGACTTCATTAGGAGAACTGCCTGTAAATGGAACAGAGTTTGCACTGCCAGAAGTTTGTCATGAAATGAAGACAGAGGTAAGGAATTGGGCAAGAAGTCTGGGGTGTAAGGCATCTTAGCATATTTGTATTACACATGTGATTATTTTAATTTCATACTGAGGTTATTGGCAGCACCTATGAGATTTATGTTTTGTATTTTTCACTTTTCTAGCAGCTGGTTTGTAGTTCTTACTACAAACAGCTTACAAAGATAAAATAAAGGAAATACATTTTCTTTTCCTAAGCCCTAGAAAAATCCATAACTGGTGCAGTTGAGTGGGAGACAANTTGAGTGGGAGATAAGGTTGGACACCAGAATTGCAGTCTGATCAGAGAGCAGGATGAAGTTCTACTGGAGAGTTACTGAACAAATGGTGATAAATGAGGCTAAACCTGCAGAGACTGTGTGCAGATAATCAACCATCTTTTAAGTGTGCAAGTGGCCACTCCCCTACAAAGTGACTTTGTAGGGGAGTGACAGAAAAGGCCTCATTTTTGTTGATGGAGAAACCTCTAATTGTCCCAATATGACTTTAGGTAGTGGAAATGTTCAATGCCAGTATTAGTTCACTGCTGGTCAGGTTTTCTGATAAATCTTACGGTCTGAGAGGAAAGTATCTTATAAAGAAGATGGAGAATTGGTTTGAGATTGCAAATTGTCTTGTACAGCAAAGGAAAAACTTCTGTTCTTTCCCAGGCCGTGCAAGGGAAGAGTGATCAGGTCTTGATGGTGGGCTGGGAACCTGCTGTGGAGGTGCAGCAAGGCAAAGGACCCACGGTTGCTTGTTTAAGGATGGACTTGTGACACTCGTCACTGAAGTAACTTGATATTTTGCATCATATAAATAAAGCTGTACTGCAGTTAAACCACATTTTCATCTGATCTTTCAGATGAAAATCTTACAATTTTCATCTGATCTTTTTTTCTGTATCCCAAACAGTGCTCATAACCTTTTCTGGGTAAGCTTGCACTTTGAAGGCTTCATCTGGTCCTGCTATTAATTGCTGTAGTGTTTTTGAACATACCCACAGTGTGCTGACTTATACCAGCTGAGAATATAGCCCTGACTGTTTTCTTTCTGACTAATTGTGATAAGTTTCTATCCTGGTTTTATAAACAAAGAAAAATAGTAGTGCATAAGCATCAGAAAGCCTCATATAGGGGACAGTATCATGATCCTCCCAAGGGCTGTTGTGATCTAGAGGTGGTGATTCTCTTGTTATTTAGGTATAACTAACTCGGTATAGGTTTGGTCAGTGCTTCAGCTTAGTGAGAGACCTACGGTTGAAAAACTGTTCAATGTATTCTACTAATGTGCACTCAATTCCTTAGGGGCCTTCCATAAATTATTCTTAAGCAGGAAAACACTTTTTTACTTCCATGGGTATAAAGTCCAACTGATTTGAATTTATTTTCTCAGTTTAATACTCTCCTACTTTGTCCTTAAAATTAAGCATAATTTTTTTTTAAGCATGTACTTGAATAGTTTTTTGTACCCTACGTTATCTGTATCAACATTGCAATTACTTAATCTTGTCTGGAAGTACTTACAATTGTGGTCATGGCCTCATTCAATGGGTAACTGAACAAAAAACTGAATACTTGGATATGCAGCAAATTGATGTTTAAATCATAGTGTAAAGCACATAGATAAACATTTAGTATTTAATCATCTGTTAAAATGAAATGCATTTTCAATTCTCAGTCACTTCATATCAAAATGAAAAGGTAATAAATGTCAAGACTTGATTTCCCATCCTCATCCCTCTTATAAACTGTGTTCGTAGCATCAGTTTTGTAGTGGTGATACCTTCTTGGGAGCAGGAGGGTCACACTGGGCAGTTGAGCCAAAGCTTTTGGTAACTGGATTTGAATGGTTAGAGTTTGTGCTGGGTTTCAAAGGAGCTGCCCTTCTCTGCACGGTTATTTCATGACTTTTTTTTCTCCTTCCTCCTTTCCAGTTGGGAAACGATATCTTAGAAGTTATTTTAGGAATGATGGGAAGCTGTACTTGTGGCATATTCTTTTAGAACATGGCTCTATTTGTGTTTTCCCTCTTTCTCTTTAGCAGGTAATCTAAGCAGAGGAAGGAAAGCAAGCTGCATACTTAAAATATTTAGTATTTATGTTGGCTTTGTTTTGCTTGTTGTTGCAGTCATGATTATTTCTCCTTGGAACTTTTAAATTTGGGAAGCTAGAAATTTGATTTTCTAGTTCAGGAACAGTTAAATATTCCATGAGCAGTTCCCTGAAAGCTGTTAGTATTTTGTG
>VYZQ01022710.1:59318-91268 GCA_013400655.1 Mystacornis crossleyi | reverse complement strand
TCCTTGCCTAGATGAAGAAGGATCTGTTACAAGGTTCCTAATAAGAAAGAATGCATGGCCTGACTTTCATGAAGACCTTTCCAAAGAACTTCCAAAATTATTCCAGTGGAGCTAAGGAATTTCTTTACTGTTATTGAGATATATCTCAATAACGGCAAAACTGTTTGCCAAATGTGTCATCCTATGCAACCACACCTCTCAGGTTCACACATTTCAGGCTTACAAAATTATTGGGCTGCATGTACAGTTATTGACCTTTTTGAAGGTCAAAAGACATCTGTGGTGCTAAAGACTACTTTTTCAACATAAGCAAGTTGGCTCCGCATTTCAGAAGATACTGACACATGATTAAATATTCATTAATCGACTGGATTTCTCTAAATGGCTTAGTAACCAGTAGCTCACAGATCCAAACTGACTGCATGTTCATCACTGATCTTCTCTGAAAAGCTACCAAGAGGCACCACTCTTAAAAAGCAGCTGAATTTCTAGTCCACCTTTGAGTTTCATGAGTGTGTTGACTTTGTTTGGATTACTATTTTTCTAACTGATCAAGACACACAGCATCATAATAATTTTGAAACTATGCAGATAATGATTTCCATATGAAAATGAATGATAAATGACTGAATAGTTGCAACAAAATTTTTGGTGTAGTACCTTTATGAGATGCATGCATATGACCTTGATTTGCTATTTTAACATTTCTGTTTGTTTGTTTTAATTAAATATAATTCAGCTACTAATTCCACCTCACCCACCCCCAACCCCATGACATATGTAATAGATTCTGATTCACTTTTCAGTTTTATAAAAACTTTTGAAAATTGTGTTTTATTGTATCCACTGTATATTTATCTGGCTGAATGACCATTTCAATTGTGAGGCACATATTCTACTTTGGTTTTCATGAAGAATTTTATGTTGTAAACTATGACAAGATAACTTAGGAAAATAGAGGCTATGTTTCTAAGGTGAGTTCTATCCTTATCTATACCATATACTCACATGAGAAATTATGAAGCTACAAAAAACCAGAATCCTCCATATGTATGCATTTAGTTCTAAATAGCTTTTATTAGACATTAGAATGTAATTACTGGTTTTCATTTTCTTCCTAAAAAGCAGAGCAATAGATCAAAATATGTTCATGCTATTTACATGCAGGGAGTCAGATCAAATCTAATTAATTAACCCTTTCTAACAGTGAGAAATATGATTGCAGAAAAGCTTTAACAAGTTGTGGTGTTGGAAAAAAAACATTGCTCATTTCAAGTAACTAATCATAAATACAACAGCAAACATAAACCAGGAATGAGTTATTTCCAACTTCAAACTCTCCTGAACTTGCTTCAGTCTTACATGTTTTTGTATTTTTTTAAGTTGGATTTAAAGGGACTGAAAAAAAGAGCACAGAAAAAGGGGAAAATACAGGAAGAAAACCAGAAAAGATAGACAGCTCTGCAAACAAATGTAAATGTAGACCACATAAAGGCTTAGATAAGGAGGTTTTAAAAATCTAATTAAAAAAAGTCAGATCCCCTTTACCAGAACCTGTATTATTTGTATTTGTTTTATCTATAGATATCTTTCTGTTTTCTCTAGTTATCTGTAATATTAGCTTTAGCTTTATTGACTTCCCTAGTGGGAAATGAGGTTGGTTGAAAAATATCCTTCTTTTATTTTTTTTTTCTGGAAAACAAGGAAACAAACAAATATAAGGCCCAAACAAGCTTTCATAGGAATAAAAATTATTTTGCTTCAGTAGTAGTTTAAAAATTATTTCAAGAGTAAATACTCCTGACTGTTATTTGATTAAGTTACATGTGGTGTTTTCCCCTCTCAAGAACAAATTATGCATGTCACACATGCTGACAGGTATATATTTTCAGGTTTATCTTCAACGTTACAGAACGCCCAGAGTCTTAAATTTTAATTTTTCTCCCTAAGTGGGAAAGTACCAAACTACTTTATTCAGTGTTGAGAACAGATTAACTGATTTTATTCTCTTTCTTAGAAGAAAACCAGAATGTGCAGCCAGATCAAAATATTGTAAAAGGTCTCTCTAAATGGCATATTTTCTTACCCTTAAGAATTCTTCAAAGTCCTCTGATGAAAAGAATTCAGTGAGGTTTTTTTTCTTCCCTCTGTCCACCACATGAAAATCTCCAGCCAAACATTCAGAGCTCACTTTGGGATTAGCTGAGGGTGTCCATCCAGCTACAGGAAATATGTTATTTAATTCTTTAACAGATTTTTTTTGTTATTATCCTTAGCACAATGAAATCTTTTTAACAAAAATGAGCACTATAAAATCATATTACACAAATATGAATGATGTCCAAGGGTTTGAATTTTCTTCCTAAACTGGAAGTGAGTACAGCTAGGAATAAAGATTTGCAGTAACAGAGTTGCTTATTTTAAAGAGTTGCTAACAATTGGATCTGTACTTCTATTACTGCTATTTGGGAAAAAAAGGGTTGGAACTGTTCTCTGAACTTATTTCCAATGTTGAAATTGAATTCAGCAGATTTGTGCAAATCTGGTTCATATGGCTTTGCTTTTCTGCTTGAACTGTTAATTTTCTCCAAATAGGAAGTGCAGATGAGGACTTCGGAAAGGACAGAGAGGTAACTGAAGCGATTATTGATCCATAAAGTGATGAAGCAATACAGCAGTAAAATTAGCTACAATCTAATGAGTGATGATAACGACTAATGTAATAGCATGTGAAAGGAAGATGGGAGAAAAGCCTACATGAAAAACTACACTTACCAGTAAGCAATTCATCCTTTCATTCCTTAAAATAAAAAGAATAGGACTGGGAAAAAATATGGGTGAAATTGTGCCCTGCTATTCTAGTCACTTCATCTCACAATCCTTTTCATAAACATACTGAGTTCTGTTTCATAAGTGGTAAGATTTGTTCCTCCTCTCAGTCCCAACAAGCTGTTCCTGAACATCTGACTGATCATTAAGAACTTTCATCTCACACCAGATTAAATTTTTCATCACCAGTTAGCACTTCTGTGTGATGTGATAGTCACCACATAAGAGCTGTTGTACTTTTATGCAAGGTCTGACATTTTCAACAATTAATATTTAGGGACCTCAAATCCCAGAACCCCAGCTAAACTGGACACCAGAAGCTTCACTCTTGTTTCTTTCACTGTGGTAATGTGGCTAGAATGACAAAGCAAAGTTTTGCCAAGATGATGGAAAAATGATTAAAAATGTCACATAACTGTTTAGTGATGAGAATATGAACATGGCAAGACAAATTTTTCTTTCTTTATAATACATGTTCCAATCTATTTTATATAAAGAGATGTATGCAGATTCAGAGCTCCAAACTGTATTTACAAAGCCCAGGAATCCAGATCAAGAGTTTCAGCTTTAAGTTCTTAGCCACAGTTTCGATACGATCTTTTGAACTAGATGTAAGTAGGTAGTAAGTAATCAGTAATTAGATCTAACTAGAAGAAAATACTTTTCTCCAAATCCACTTTAGGGCAGCTGAATTGCACGTTAGCTTTTGGGTTATTTTTCCCCTCAATAATCTGTCAAGGTATACATTACCTAGCATTTCTTAGCCCTGTGTAAGATGTAACAGATAACAGTTGTTAGCCATACATTTAGTTTTCCTTATTAGCTACACTTATACCTAAAAATACTTCTTAGATGTTAGAAACTTTGATATTAACTTCTTTGATATTAACTTTGATATTAAGCAATCAGGTAGCTTCTTAGCTTCCTTAGCTGAATTAAACAAGTCACATTTTTTAACCCTCCGTCAAGTTTCTGAGCATCTTCCTTGGCCTTCCTGTGTTTGCTTCATTCTGAGTTCTCTTCTCATGAGCATGAGTAAAATGAGTTGTATATGCATCCTGCAAGAAGTCTGAGCTGGCATAAATTTACAGTGGGATCAATAGCTTCCGGCCTCCACTAGAAATCCCTGTTCTGCTTTACTAAGATATTTTTTGTTTTTTTCACAGCTACATCAAGTTAGCAGCTGGAAATGATGCTGTGATCAACAAGCAGTGCTAAAGTCCTTTCATCTCTTTTTCTACAGATAAGATCCTAGATTGACGTCACAGAAGTTTATTTTATTAATCCTGAAGCATATAATGCTGCATGTTTACCAATTGCATTGCAACTTAAAATTCCGGTCATCCCAATAGTTAGTTCCTCCTGTATATGTTAATTATTCTTTTTGTAGACAAAATTTTCAAAATTTATTTCATCACAAATACTCTGAGCCAAATCCTGTCCTTTGTGTTTTAGGTAAAAATACTAAATATCTGTCCTAAAAATTGTTCTTGTGATTTACCATTGAGATGGTATCCTTCAAAAACCCTTGTCATCTCCTTTTCAAGTCATTTTTCTTTTGCTTTTTAATTAAAGGATAATCCAATCTACACTACTTCTTTTCAGAAAGAATTGAAATAGACGCTCTCCTCTGGTCCAAACACAAAAAGTACTGCAGGTCTCATCTAACTAAAGAAAGCTAGAAAACCATGGTAATTTTTGTAAGAATATGTTTTGATTGATAAACCAAGATTACTTATTTCATTTTGTAGTTGCTAGGTCTTTACATATTCTTAATAATTTATTGTGAGACTATGCGAACAACAGAAGTCAGAGAGCTTCTGACTAAATCTCTTACTCTCAAGATAGTAAAACCCAAATTCCCTTACTCAACTGAATTAAGTAATACTGTTTTTGCTTCACCTGAGTTTCCATTAGTCAACTTACTTTTTCTCTTGTATTCAATATCTTCCTCTTTTTTTGAGTGCAAAGAACAAGTAATCTTTTAATATGCACCTACATCCTAAATTTGAAGAAACTTCACGATTCTTCTAGTTTTAATTGCACAAGCTGCAACTTTCAACTGATTTGATTTGCTGGTCCTACTAATAATTATAGGTCACATTTTTAAAAACACATTTCACACACAGCTAGGTTTTTTTATTTTTCTAGCTGACTTCAAGTAATTTATGAAAGTTACAATTATTCTGTCCAATTTTATTGCCCAGTCATGTGTCTTATGAACCTGTGGAAGACAGGTTTACACCACTGAGCTTTGAAACTCCTCTGCAACATAAAATTTCCCTAATTGAAATATATTTTTGAAAGCTAATCAAGCCAGGATTCTTCGGTAGAAACTGGGCTACACGTTACTGAGAATGTATCGTCTGGATTTTAGATTGCTAGAAGAAAATAGCTATGAATAAATTTGTCTCTGGATGTCTGAATTTCCACTTCAACACAAGAGAAAGGTTGTAAATGGAGATTTAGGCAGAGTCATTGGAATGCTTGTAAAACATCCCTGTACAAACAAACTTGATATCTTTTAACTCCAATACGTATCTGCCCCTGTATTCAGGTGCTGAAGAATCTACCAGCACACTCTCTAAACCACCATTTTTTAAAACTTTTTCATGAGTGAAATGTTCATGTAAGAGCCAGCAAATTGACTGTTGTGAATAAACTTCACTTTAACTGTTTTTAAGACTCTTAAATTACAGTTAGTCAGACATATGTGTTTTCTGCTATATCTGTCCCACAGGACCTTCAGGATATGAAACCTTCTTACACTTTAGACCAAGGATCTATATAGTTAGGAAAGATTTTTGGGAAGAAATTATTTTAGTTCACATTCTCTATAATACAAGAAAACATCACATGTAAGTGCACAATCCATATCCAACATCTTCATTACCAATGTCCTATTACAATTTACTTTTAGCTTAATATGACACTGAACTATGAACTGAAATTAGAGCCGATTCTGGGGTGCCTGTAAGATTAAATAAAAGCACAGTATGTGATTGAATGAATATTTTTAAGAGTTTCTATGCAGCAACTCCATGAATAATGGGATGTAAAATATCAATATTTATTTCTAATTTCCCGGGAGCGTGAAACCCTTACACATATTTAATGACAGCAGAGACTGTTCTCTATTACTGCAAGATACATCCTAAGCATCAAGTAAAGAGGTGTCATGGTTTAATCCCATCCAGCAGCTGAGCCCCACGCAGCTGCTCATTCACTCCCTCACCAGTAGGACTGGGAGAGAATTAGAAGAGTAAAATCTAGAACATTTGGGGTTGAGATATAGACAGTTTAATAAGGAAAGCAAAATCCACACACACAAACACAGGAAAACTAGGAATTCTGTCACTACTTCCCATGGTCAGGCAGGTGTTCAGCCATCCCCAGGAGAGCAGGGCCCCATCATGCATGACGGTGACTTGGGAAGGAAAATGCCGTACTCCAAATACCCTCCCCTTCCTCCTTCTTCCCCCCACTTTATGTACTGAGCATGATGCCATATGGTCTGGAATATCCCTTTGGTCAGCTGGGATAACCTGTCACAGTTGTGTCTCCTGCCAGCTTCCTATGCACTCCCAGATTTTGTGCCACTGTGGCTGCACGAAAAGCAGAAATGACCTTGGCTCTGTGTAAGCCCTGCTAAGCAATAACAAAAATATCTCTGTATTATCAACCCTGTGTTGAGGGTGTTCAAATCCAAAACACAATTCCATACAAGCCACGGTGAGGAACCCAAAATCATTAACCTGAAATCAACACAAGAAGATAAACTTCTCTTGGTTTTAATTTTAGCTTTATTATTAAATCAGTTCCTTTAAACTATTCCTCAAAGAAAGAACTAGTAGATAGTTGGAATAAGGAGAAAACATACAGTGTACCCTGAGGCAAATTTTTAGTAATGACTTAATTTTTGTCAGTTTTCATAGTTATTAAGTGATTTGTTTACTAATTTATTAATGATGTTGTGAAAGTAATATTATTTATTTTCTGGGCCATATAGTCTGTAATGTATTTTTCAGTGAGAAAAATCACTTCCTAAACTATGATAACTTTTCTTTAGAGAAGAGTGTCATGCTACTTTAAGACTTGTATGTGAAAAACAGCCTTTTGTTATTGGTGTTCATTATGATACAACTGTGCTAAACACATCCCAAGTGGTGTAATCCGTTCTCCTGGAATGCAACTATTTATGATACGCTTATATTTGGCTCTTCTTATGAATGATCAACATTTTTTCTATACTCAGTATGGGAAGAGAAGTTTAGGGTGTAAACCTCTTATCAAAAAAGGGAGTTACTTGATTAAAAAAGGTTGCACTAGTTTTCTGTGTTGTCCCACACCAATTTCTGTTTTAAAGCTTTTCCAACACATCTCACAAGTCCATTCTCCAATGGGAGCCATTTCTGCAGCCCATTTACATTATGGAAAATGGCAGGCAACACTGTGATGTTTTCCACTTGTTTTTCCACATTTAGCACATTGAAACAAAATCTCCCATAGCATCTCTTTAAATGATCAATTAGCCCTAGCACTCAAGTTTGTCTGGTTTCCACAGCACGGACACGATGGATTTTCGTCCAGGACCTTCCCCACTGGTGTCTTCTGAGCCAGATCTGTGCTGCTCACCAGGGTAGGGGAGGTAGGCAACAGTGCCCTGTTCTTCCTTGCTACTCTCACCTTCTCCCTCACCACAGCTGGGGTGGGAATCCCATGTACCTTGGGGTATCTGAACAAGCCCTCCCACCAGATGGACGGATGAATATCCCTCTGTATCAACTGCTAACACTGGTAGCAGGCTGCCCAGGGTCTGCACAGCGCCTGACTGCCGGAGGTGTCCCTGGGGACCGGACCTGGCTGCAGTTCGGCACACGCAGCTCCGCTGCAGTGTAGCAGCCGCTGCCAGCTCCTCTGCCAAGAGCAGGCTGCAAACCGATGTAAAAGGAGTGCTGGCAAAGGTAAAGGACGAGAGAGGAGCTCTCTGCGTGGCTTCCAATCCTTCATCATCGGCGAAGTGTATGACCAGTAGAGCGAAGAACAAACCCCGACGGCTATTTTTGTATGGGAGTGAAAACAGGCGGAATAAAGGACAATAACCAATGGGGTTCTGTAAATTGTGGGGTAAGAGGGGAAAACATCCAATGGGACAAACTCAGGGGAGGGTTCTATTCGAATTAACAAAAGGGGTACCGAATACGCAGAACTTTCCAGAAATTATATATATTCCATAAGGGATATGCATAAACATAAGGACATACATAAAACTGGGTGGGGAAATCCTAAACCTATGACAGAACAATATGCAAAACACAGTTGCCGGAGGACCGTGGGGACTTGCCCGTTATTATATATTACGGCAGTAGCCGTAATGATCACATCAACGAACTCCTGGTGGAAAAGCACCCACGGCACTGGAATCTAAGTTCTGGTCAAATCAGTCAATTAGTGTGAGGGTAGTATAAGCCAATAGTATAACCTCAGTACCTGTCGAGCTGTACCCAACTAAAAACCCAAGGGCCAGGCTCTTAGAAACAAACACATTAAAATTGTTGCCATAAATTTTTTTCATCTTATTTAGTACCACTGCTGGTCAGTGAGCCGAAGCGAAAGGGAGAGATTAATTATAATTACATATCACTGGGACAGAGATCGACTTAGTTACCCCTGGGGGTATTTGGTGGGACTACAGGGGGTTGTGACCTCTGCAGTTGAGACCCGTTACAACCACAATCCTATCTAAGAGAGTCATAGTTATTCCTGCTGTTGAATGGGGTCTAGATGCAGTCTACAGACCACCCAAACCACTTCTCTGTATATGTTCCTCTATCAGATCACTTCATGTTTACATTTACATAGGGCCTGACCTCACTAAGTAGGTGAACTCAGCTTTTACTGGAGATCTCATGCAGAACAGCTGTACAGCACCAAAGGATCTGTCAGCTGATGCATGCTACATTAATCTTACGGGACTCTGCTGCCTCCTCATTCAAGGAAGTCCCCAGTGTTAGGGATCCAGGTGGAAGATGATTATACAACATCCCATTTGTTGTACAATAATTCCCCAGTCTCCTTCGTGGTTTTTTTGGAAGGGAAGAGTAGGCTCAGACAGATAGATAGACCTCACTTCTTTACCTATTTTTTCAGCTTCAGTAGACACAGCTTCAGCAACTCATCCTATTCTACCATATGTTATGACCTATATCTAGGTCATATCTCTGGAGAGACCAGCTCTGAGTGATTTTCTAAAGAACTCTGATGACAAATTTAAAATGTTTTGGTATTTTTTATAAAATAAGATCAATTTAGGACTACTGCGGGAATAAGTTTAAGATGAATAAGTCAGATAGGGAGGGGTCCCAAGGCCTGCAATAGTGTGAATGTCTTTTGCACCTTTGGTAGAGGGTCATCCAGAAAAAAAATCAGATTTATTACAATGAACCTCAAGATACTGTCAAAGGCCTTTGGAAAAGAAATTATATGTCTACCTATGCAATTTAAAACATTTTACTGATGACTGAGAAGTCTCTGCAGATCCTAGAAATGAGATCTTTAAATGCACCTTTATGCTATTAGCAGACTAAAATTTTAAGGAAAGTAGTGGTGCTTTTAGAACATCAGAAATAATATTGAGTATTTTTTCTCTGTTTTGAAGGGGGTTGGATGTCTGTCTGTCCTCCCCCCTCTCCCCTTTGGTAAATAAAATATTTTAAATAACAACATAATATACTTTTTTGTTGAAAAAACAAACAGGCAAACAAAACAAACTTCCCCCCCTCCCCCCAAAAAAAGAAAAACTCAGAAGCAACCAAAACAAAGATAAAAAGTCCACAAACCACATTAAAAACCCAGATCCTTTTGAAGCTTTGACTAGTTTGAATCTTTTTTTCAGAGGAATATAAGTCACAGAAACAAAGGAAAAAGACTAGATTACAAGTTCTGTGAGAACTAGTGGCAAAATACTGAGGACAGACACACTAATGCCCAAAGGCAATGCTGTAAGACAGAAAAAGCTACAGTGGTCTTTTGAGGATCCACACAGAACCTCAGCATAAAGAAACAAAACCTGCAGTAATCAAAGTATTGTTGGTTCCACTACTGACAGATAGAGCCATTTCGCAAAGCTTCTATATATGTATTGTGACAGGAATTTAGAAGGTTAAAGGTGTGGATGTTCAGAAAATAAACCACAATGTGATCCTTCACTTTTTTATGGCTTTTTGCTCCTATTAGATTGTCTTCTCATACACTTGAATATTTATATTTCATTTGAAATAAAGAGTTGAGGTGGGGTTTTTCTGACAGGCAGGCTCTTTAATGCTATAATGAAACAATTTACAATTGAAAGATCAAGGCTGATGTGCCAAGATTGAAGTGTTCCACCACTGTAACTGTACAGATTATTACATTAGAAGCTCAAAACATAGTAGAAGTAATGTCATGCTCTGTACAGAGAAACTGTTCTGTCAATTGAGATAAACTTTTCTTGTGTATTATCCACAATAGGCTAAATGCTTCCCTGTTTGCTGTTCTTAGCAGAAGAGGTGACTTCATTGAGGTAGCACTGTTTTTCACATTTTCTGATGCATTGAAAATTATCTAATGCTATCCAAGTATTAAAAAATCAATCTGCTTTATACCTGGTCTGTATAGATTCCTTTTCTTTTAAATCTCTATTCATTCCATAAAGAGTAATAGGATGTCGGCTCATTCTTAACATATTCAAAGTGGAAATAAAAAATGGTTTATTTTGCACTCAGAGTAATTTCATTTTATATTTTATCCATTTTACTTTACACTGCAGTAGATTAGGTATGGTAGTTAGAGAAATGACATTTCACTGAGAAATAACTTCTTAAACTGCTCTCCAGTGGTCACCTATAAATATCCAAATATCTCTTAATGATTATTGCTATAGGTTATTAAAGATGTGATACTTTGTAATGGAGATTTATTTTGATCCCATAGAAAATTTGCTCATGTATTAGATGCTTTCATGTGTATTTTTTCCAGTCTACCCACATATCAAATAGATAAACTGCACCTAGTCAAAAAGAGTATGTCACCGTATGGTTAATTTTGTGTTTAACAATATGCAGCAGTAACTTCAAAATAAAGTATGTAAAGTTAAGTCTTTCATTTCATAAACATACCTAATTTACATGTTCATATGCTTGGAAAACTTGACTTTAAAGATATTTTGCAGCTCAGAAAGTACTCCATAATTCATTGCTTATTTGATCACATTATCTTACTTTTCTCAAAATTTATTGTTTTCTGACAGATCAGTATTTCTTAACATTTCTTTGGAAATAATACCTTAGAGAATTAATGACTTTTGATTGGTATTTGATTTTCCATTCATGCAAACGCATGTGACACATTTTCTAATCTATAATAAGTTAAATGTTATCTAGAAAAAGCACATTGAGAATTCATTGCTTATTAGTCAAAAAGGGCAAAGTTTTAAATCGTTCTGTCTGTGAGGATTCAGAACATTGAAATCAAGTCACGTGAATATTGGTGAATGTCTTGGCTGGTGATAGGACAGACACTCTAAAGCACATATGCTTTGCACACAGTTCCATCATGGGCAGAGCAGAGAATGCCAGGTAGGTGCCATGAGCTCCGTTTTCAGCAAATGTCTTTTTTCCTTTCTTCCGTTGGTACTGGCTCCTTGTGACTGACCCTGTAGATAGAAAGTGGACATTTTTAACAGAATTAAGCTGACCAATGCAGAGCCTAAAATATAGGCTGCTGTGTCTGAAACTGTCATCTGAAGTTCCTTTATAGTCAATAGGAACAGGAAAACACTTTAGGATTAAATTAATGTGATGTCATGCAAATGTACTCTTTTATCAGATGAGTGACACCTTAAAAGAGCCTGTTCCCTTCAGTGATTTTGAAGGGTGCCAGAAGTGACTTTCTTGGATGCAGACACTTTCTAAATTTAGGTGAGTTAAGGTCTCTAGTTGTAAATGGACAACATGAAGAAAAAAGTATTTTTATAATGGCTGAAAAGTTTTTAATTGTCATAAACCACCTACAAGTGTAGTAGTCTGTAACAATTTACAGCATATTTCATGGGAAATGCTATACGTCCAAATTTTGATAAAATAAAATAAATTGCATTGTAAGAACTTTATGGAAAAGAAAAAAAAAAAGGAATGGAAATTCCATTCCTCTTTTTCCCCAACAGACAAATATATACAGGTCATTAGTATAACAAAAGTGCCGACTCACATTCACTAATGAATTGTTAGTTTTAGAACAATATGCTGTGGCAGATTCTTTCACTTTTTCTCTCAGATCAACAAAATGTGAACAGTTCTAGTTAGCATGTTACTGTATGGTTCAGTAGGAGAGGGAACACAAGAGGTTTTTTGACATTAAAAGTAAAGAAGTAATATTTTACTATTAACTGTAATTCACTTTCTCAGCTCATTAAATGATGCATGGAAGGCTTCAGACAAGGACATATTTTGAAACTTTTCTTACTGTGTATTTAGTGAACCACTAGAGGCCTACCTATTCTGTTATTTCAGCTGTTAAAGTTCTGAAATGGAAATGATTTTCTGTCATGAAGTGCTAGATACTATTTAAAGTCAACAAAATATGCCCAAGGACATTGAGCGTGATGTGTTCCTCTGTCATCTGTTTTACTCATTCAGCAGAGTCTGTTTGACTAGCTTGTTGGATGGGCAAAGTAGAAACAAAATAGAAGAAAATTGAAGCCAATATTATTCTTTTTTACTTCGAGGACAAGGTGCTTTCAAAGTTATGTAGAACTTTGTGAATCTGACACATACACACAATACAGAGTAAAGACTAAGCAAATAAAACCAATTTTATAGCTGACTTTGAGGAAGCTATGGCCACTAGCCTTTTGCATGTTAAGAATATAGAAATCATTTTATCTTATAGATGGGAGTAAAACTTCTTCTACTACAAAAAAAATTATTTTTAGAAATAAACAGATATTTACTTACCCAAGAAAGGTACAACTGCACCTCAATTATTGTCTGAATTTTAACCTAATTTGTATTAGTTAAAATAAGCTGAAGTCACTGATGCTACACAGCATGAATCTGGGGAGAGGCAATATGTATTTAACTATAGAAACTTACTTTATATGCTCTCCAGTATGTTATGAGCACAGCATGCTTTTGTTTGAAGAAATAGTGTAGCTGTAAGATTTGGGCAATCTATAGACCAGATGAATGCTGTTACTATGTACCTTATCCTTAAATGTCACATTTGGAATTAGTTGCTGCTGAGGTAGCTCACTGTTTTGACAACTATTTTATATATTGTGTGCATATGCATACACACTATAATACAAACAAAACAAAACTAAGTAAAAAAACTAGTGCAGTTGTATATATAGACTTTCTATCAGTCTGTATATATTTATGACCATATACAATTATATAAATAAATATAATAGTGTTTTTTCCCCTAAAAGGAAAAAAATACAGAGGTCATAATCAACTTAGTATGTTTGTATAGTGATATAGATATATGTGTGTCTGTGAGTGTGTCTGTGAGTGTGTGTGTGTATGTGTGCCACTTGTTTTTGGAAACCCTTTAGAGGCCTTGCATGAATAATAATAAGAGAAAAGTCAAGCAAAAGTGATCTAGTCCAATTTAGATGCTTTGTTTTAGGATCAAATGAACCAAACTCTGGAGGTACTTTTCCCACTCTTCTAAATGTAAAGCATTTGTAGGGTGACTTGTTTAACCTTGAATATCTACTCGTTCAATTTTGGAAGAATATCCAAAACCATTTTCAATTAATGAATTCCCCACTTACATGCAGATATCAGCAGATAGGGACAGCAATAGAAGTAGAGAGCAACAGATTCTACGGTAGCTAGAGACAGAAAAGATATAAATTTAGACATAGATAGATACAGATATATCAACATAACCAGCAAACCATGCAATCTGTTCTGGGAACAGAAATTCTGGACTAAAATTTCTTTGAATACAACTGTACCAATATTTAGAAAAAAATTCAAGCTTATTTACATATTTGCATTGCTGCCTAATTGTTGAGGCACTTAAAATTGACTACCTCTTCACCCTGAGAGCTGTTTAGAACTTATCTGTTTGTGACTTCTGAAAATCCTGGTCTGAACAGCAACCACCCTGATAAAGCCTTCTCTAACCTAAACACAGCATAATTCCTTGTATGGGTAATTTATCTGTGCTTTTCTGTCCTTTCCTAGCACAAAGCCGTGGCTATAAGTTCAGCACAAAGCACAGGGGATGTGTCTGATTTTGTCAAGCTGGATGAAAGATCTGGACATGTTGGACAACAGTCTTTGGTTTAACGCTCCCTCTGAGGAAGCAAGTGATAAAACTTATTAGGCACAGAAAATATTTAAAACTAGACTAAGAAAATTATCTTGTCTAATACTTTAACTGAGGTAGGTTGAACCCTTAGTACTGAGGCTATAGTTTAAGGATAAAGATATTATTCTGTGATCTTTGAATATATTTTTTTTTCAAAAATGTTGAAGATATTAAGTATTGCAAGACCTGGGAACTGAAGTCAGGTTGCCAGTTGATGCTTGAACAGTTAGTTCCTAGAATCTAGAACTTGCTTTTTTTCTCTTATATTCCTTTTTTATATAGTGTCGTATACAGGACCTATACAGATAGCCTGTTCTCTTTTATTTATATCTAGAAATAACCTACTGTAATTACTGTTTTGGAATGCAGTTCATGATTAATTTGAAGAACCCAAATTTCTCATATATTGATGATATGTAAGAAAGTTAGTACTATCATTATTATGCTCTGTTCAAAAAGGTATTTATTCTCCAAAGATGTTTTAGTGCTCTGTAAAGTGGGTGGCCCAAGATTTAGTAATCTCGAAAATTTATTAATCAAATGATGGTAGAATTTGAGATGTTGCTGTGCCAGGTATTCTCTATTTATTACTGCTATGCTGGTCTTCCATATTTCCTTTAAAGCACTTTCAAATCCCCTGCTGCTTTGACAATTTTTTGTGTGAAATCTGTTTTTTCACTAGCATCCAAGTTAGCCCCAAAACAGATTTTTTGAAATGCTTTGCTGTACTTCATAAAGAACTCTAAACAAAACAGCCAGTACGAAGCTGTGAAAATGCAAACAATACTGAAAATATCAAATGAGAAATTATTAGAGGGGAGCTGTGGATCTGTATGGGAATGTATTACCAACAGCTAAATCCTCCTTTCATTTATGATGAGCATGCCTGTTACTAGGTTCTCACAAAAAAAAATACAAATATCTCTCAAGACATGAAAGCCTGAACCTGAAACAGCATAATCAATACTGCAATGCTATCACAGTCGTATAATTGTAGACCATATAGGTTGGATGGGACGTTTACAGGTCTATTCAACCCCGAAATGTTTTCAAAAGTTATGAAATATCATGTATATGGCAGTCAAAACAGCATAATTCTTATATACTTACACTTTGATATAGTCTTCTCTTATATGTCATATTTTTTCCTATATATTTTCCCAGATAGCCTGTCTCTCATTCAGTTATCATAGAAAGCTCTTGAGACATAGATCATTCATTAATATTTGACTGCATTTTATTAATAATAAGTTTTTAAGAATATTTTTTTTCTGTTGCCCAGTATCCAAACCATGATTTGAAGAAAGACAAAGAATTTCCTTGTGTACTTTTTATGGCACTCATCACTTTCTAGCATGCTGAAGTTTTTTTAAAGGCATCAATACGTGCATTTTTATAACTCTACTTTTCCATTATCTCTCCTGTAGGTAAACTGAGCTATGTGCTAGAATGAGCACAGTAGTGTTCTTTCCTTATTTAAAGAAGTTATGCATGTGTCCCAGTTTGAGACAAAATTCAGAGGAGTGTCTGAATTTGAACATCCTCTCTTAGAAGGCAGGTTACAGCCACCCTTCCCCCACCAGGTTTTGGAAAGAAATATTCCTCGGAGGAAAGTGAAGGGGAAAAAAACTATATTTAAAAAACACACAGGAAAAGAATAATAATGCTAAATAATAAAACCTCTCGCTGTGGAGAGAAACCTGGGAAGACTTCTGTGGGTGTGGTCTCTCTCCTCCTCGTCAGAGCTGGGTTGTCAGCACAGGCCCCTCCGGGCCTCTTGGACGATGCTTTGGTGTTGTTGCACAGTTCCAGAAGAAAAGAAGAAGAAGCCAAAGTCCCAGGGAAAAGAAAGTTCAGCTCTCGATCTCTCTCTGGAGAAAACAGAGTCGAGAGCTGGCTGAAAAGCAGGAAGGGTGCTTCCTCCACTCTCTGCAGCAGCAGCTGTGTCTGTGTCCTTGAACCCAAATTGCTTTGAAAAGTTTACTCGTTTTTTTTCTCTCCCGCCTCTCAGGCTCAGTTTAAAGGCACAGAAAGGCAAAGGAATCATGTCTGGGCATCGAGCAGCAACAGGGGATAACACATCATAAAGTCATCCCAAGACGCGTGGGGTTTTGCACCTTTTCTTTAAATACAATACGTAAGTTAAAAGCATTGACAGAATTTTTGTCAGAATTTCTGCCAGAAAAAATCCAGGTTTTTAAGGCAGTCATAAGCAGCACATAGACTGCAGGGACCTGTAAAAATTCAGATAACTATTTTTCTTAGCATACCATGGAGTTTCATGGCACAGTAAGTATAACAGTTCAACTCCCCAAACACAAAAACACATTCTATTCCTTTCCTCAATTCTTTGTCTTGCTTACTAGAAAAAAACCACTAGAACTTCTTTTACTGCAACCTTATTCTGCCAGAATTTGTTGGGATCAAACTTGCAAAGAAATGTGATATTTCCATGAGACCTGCTAACAAGACAGATCAGTTTTGAACCATCTGTTTTTTACTAGCTCTCTTGTCCTTCTTTTTGCTTGTTAGTTTTAGGCTTGTCCACACCCATTTCTTAGGCATAGGATCACAAAATCCTCCATCCTTGAGTTCCCAAGGACTCATTTTTCAGCTGCCTCATCCCAGGAGGGATGAACTAGGAGACCGGGGATTTTCCAAAATCTGTTTTCTCCATTTTCCAAACCATTTCACTACAAATGTTCCCCTCCCTATTCACCTAGAGATAGATCCTTAGCTCACCACCAATTTAATTACATACAGGTGAAATCCTACAAGTGGTAATCTCAGACCAGCAAGTTTGTTGCCTTAGGCATGAAATTGAGCCAGTGGGGCCCTACTCCCCTCCTGTTCCAAATCACTGGCATCTCCTGTAGTGGCCAGGTGGCAGCCTCTGCTTTGCTCTGGGTGCCAGCAAGCCTCTGCACACTGTCAGGGATGCCAGCTCCTGGAAGAGGTGTCTGAGGGCAGCAAAGGTGATCTTCAGCTCCGGGGAGCTCAGTCAGGGCGGTTGGTCTCCAGGGCAGACCCAGCTCAGCACACAAGCTGATGTGCCATCCTTGTGCTCTCCCTGGCCAGCAGCCACATGGACAGCCAAGAGGTTTGTGTAAATAAAGTCTAGAGAGAATGGGAGCAATCATTTGTTCATCTCCACCAAAAGATCATCAAATATTTGTGCATAAACAAACAAAATACAAGTATTGCACTATATAAACACTTGATCATACTTCCTGAGAGGCAAAGAACTCTCTTTCTTGGTGCCATGTGAGTTGTCACCTGCAGGTGTTCATTTAACACTGGTTTGAAACTCCTTTCCTTGCAACTGCAGTAGCAAGGTGTTTTATTAGTACAAGAACTTTAAACAACCTATTAATATGCTGTTAAAATATTATTACTGTATCACTCTTTAGTTTTTCAAAGAATGTATTTCCTGGAATTTTTATAGAGATATTATACTGAAGGAAAAGTTTTAATAATAAGTTTGTGAAATACAGCTCATTTTTCCAATTGGCATTTTGTTAATTATCTCCTAAATGTCACTAATATTAAGAGGTTTTACTCAAAATATTGCTTCTGACTTGTAAGTGTTCTCTCTTTGATTTATTATTGATTAAAAAGTCACTTATACATGCATTAAGTGAATATGAAACTGATAAGATATATGTATTTACAGTAAACGGTTGTGGTCTTGGTTTTGGTTTGGGGTTTTATTTCATTTTTGCCAAATTTCTTTCTTTCCTCTTGTTTCTTTTTCAAAGCTTCAATTTTATTTATTCATTTATTTGCTTTTAGTTAATGGCTCAGCTTCTTTTTGTTTGATTGAAGTCTGAGTTACTCAGTGTTGCACCAGCTTAGCTGCAAAAGCAGCTTACAAGGTGTGGAAAAAGACAGCCAGTGATACCTTATAAATAGGCATTTTAAATGTTGGCAAGCTGTTAGAGAAAGTGAGGGAAATTAAATTTCCCTGAACACTGGCACCTGAAGAACATTCACAAAAGTCATTGATAGCTGCAGGAAAGACAACATTATGTGTTGCATGGGTTAGTGTATTTTTTTACAGAATTATTTCCAGTCTTGAAATCTCTGTGGTAAAGTGTCCACTGGGAGATCTTGATATTAAGATACAGCTGATACAGATAAGTGGCATTCATGCTTATATTCAGAACCAGAACATGAGTAATCTCTCATGTCACCACCCTCTGGATATTCTTCACAATGTAGGGCTACAAGCAGGGTTTTAATTTGCATTATTAAAATCCAGTGATTTTTCCGTGGATTTTCTTAGGGGGAAAAAAGTATTTTCTGAGAAAAAAAAATTTTTTTTCTGTCTCTCTCAACTTATATTGCCATCTATAGAAGGATAAAAGTTGCAATTACAGTTTACCTATAACAAATCAACAGAATTCAGAAAAGTCAGGTGCAAAGTAGAATTCTCCACATTGGTTATATTTCCCATAACAGAAGTAGAGCTCTGTGACATTGATTTTGCTATCCTATTCATATATTTTTTCTGCTAAATCAGCTATATCACATATTGAAGTTCTAGTCCTTCAAGAAGCATGATTTATAGAAAACTGGTGGACTGAATTAGAGCTTCTCTACCACAAGGACTTAAAAAATACACTATAATAATTTCTGTTCCTTTCCTGAACTGGGTGTATTTGCTTAAGTTGTGTATTTAGGATTATGCCCATGCAGCAAAATATTCTGATTCATGTCAAACATACTAATATAAAAATAGTTATTTTTACTCTCTTGCCTTTTTATTCTTTCACTCCCAATACATATATTTATATTTAAACACACATATATATGAAGCTAAAGGGTTTGGGTTTTTTTTAATTTACTATTTTTATAATATTTTAGAACACTGTGAACTCAAGGATGTATTACAATAAAATTACTTGGTTAAATGCTCTACATTGCAAAAAAAAAAGCATAGACAATTAGAATTTATAGGTTTTTTAGTTACATCACTGGAGAAAAACCCACAAAACTATCACTCTTCATGGCTCAGCAGCATACAGACATGTCATGAAATATGACTGTCTAATCATATGTCCCAGTAAGCATGGGAACCTAGTGCTTTCCCAGAAGGCATTAGGAAAATTCAGTGCTCTGTAATCCTCTGAATCTCTAACTACAGTTCTTAGTTAGAGCACCTACTTATTAGCAGGAAAATGGTGCAGAGGGAAGAAATGTTGATATGTAATTCTTCACTATTTTTCTTACGCATTTTATTTAACCTTAAATGTATAACATGTAAATTAATTTTTAGCAAGAACGAGTTGCACTAGGGCATTTTTTCTTTCCTTTTTTGTGTTGAAACAATTGGTTCACAAAGAGACCAAGCTGCTTGATTTAACTAGACAGAAGTAATAGCTTTTGAACTAAGAGAAAAAAATGTGGAATTAACTAGTGTCTAACATGAATGACATTTCTGTATCTTTCAGAGAATCATATGCAGCCAGCTGGAAAGAGGGAAGACAAAATCCTGGGAATACTGGCTAAAAACAGTTGTTGATGATCTGTCACAAAATCATTTTCTTTCCTCAATAAGACGTTCTTTAGAAGATGATATAAGGAGATTAAGATGATGGATTATGTTATTGTCGTAGTCTAAACAGTACAGGTATTTCACTGGTCATACGTGTAAGGCTGAAAGTCACCTGGAACTTCTTCAGTTTTTGTCTCTGCAGTTTTGGTACATTTTGGTAAGGCCCAGAAAAAAAAAAATCCTAAATTAAAGTTGTCGTTTACAATAATAATAGTAATAATAATGGTTCTTTCTTATCTTTCATATCACATCAGAACAGTGCTGATTGAACACTTTTAACAACTTCTCAATATAAACAAAGGGACAAGTAAAGATCCTGCGTCAGAATTATTTGCTACACAGAGAAACTGCAGATTCTTATGACGGCCCTTCTCTTTTTCCATTTTTGTTTATCTCTGAAAAACACTTTTCTTTAAATATTTTAACCTGTGTAATAAAGTGTCTTCATTAATGACTTGGGTGATGTGATGGAGTGCTCTCTCACAATGAGACTGCAGACTTGGCTGGGTGAAGTGGTCACCACACTGTTATGTTCAGAAAGGCTTCACCAGGCTGGAAAACTCATGAAGTTCTACAGAGGCAAGTGCAAAGCCTCACATCTGTGATGGAATTACCACATGAACAGTAGAAAGCAGTGCCAAGGAAAATGAGTTGATGTACAAGTTTAATGAGTTGAACCCTTCTATCAAAGAAGCCAAACTATTGCCAGCAACTCCAGGGAGGTAAGCCTTTCCCTACGTTCAACACTTCTGGAGTATTGTGTCCAGTTGTGGTCTCTCCCACACACAAACACATTGTCGTATTGGAACAAGTCCAGTGGAAAGCCAACAAGATGATTGAAGGTTCATGACTTGGAAGGAAAGGAGGAGAGAATAAAGTTTATTCAACCTCAAGGAAACAAAGCAGCCAATGAGAGGGTGAAGAGAAGACGGTCAGACTCTGCTGCAGGGTGCACAGGGGTAGGAAGAGAGGCAGTGTTTAAAAGTTGGAACAAAGAAATTCTGATTAGATACANACAACTTCTCAATATAAACAAAGGGACAAGTAAAGATCCTGCGTCAGAATTATTTGCTACACAGAGAAACTGCAGATTCTTATGACGGCCCTTCTCTTTTTCCATTTTTGTTTATCTCTGAAAAACACTTNAACACTGGAACAGGTTGCCCAAAGTTGTTGCGGCATCTCAATCACTGAATTAAAAACTCATCAGTACGTGTGCCTGAGCAACCTGATATAATTGGACCTTCTGTGAGGGAAGGATCAGGCTAGGAGATCTCCAGACATCTCTGTAACATAAATTACTCTATGATTCTGGAAAATGAATCCATGCTTTTTCTTTAAAAAGAAAACAACTTATGGCTTACCTGTGGTAACAGTCAATACCTTTCTATATCTGTGCATAAAGATCAGCCTTTTGGTTCTTCTTTACAACTTCTTTTACTTCTGGAACTTTTATTTTTTCCTCTATCATTCTATCAGAGTTGCTATATAGTATGTAAATTCTAGTTGCTAGTCTTTAAATAACCAGCAACTCTTCCCTTTTCCTCATTCTGTATCACTGTCTTCAAGCCTTCTGTGCTGCTAAATAATGAAAATGGAAGGGAAAAAATTATTACATGATAGCAATATGAGATCTCTTACTCCTGCTGACTGTAAATTTGTATCTCTATCAAAATTGGGATCCTAGTCACTTGCAGCTGAAATCTTCTGAAGCATGAAATTCGTTCTTTTCACATTTTAATAGACAAAATAGATTTGTAAAATCACATTACACTGTCTCTTTACAGCGTAGCGCTACATACACTGTCCACTTTATCAATGTCCATGTAGACAATCAGGCCTTTTCAAGTTTGTAGACAAGGAATCAGAAACCTGATTAGAATAAGCAGGTTCTGATCTTGCCAGTACTGTAGCACCACAGGTTAGTTACCTCTAAACTGCTACTATTGTCTCCTATTGTACTCATAAATTTACACAGATATTAATGTTAGAAACACCTGCTGATGCACTTTTTAGTTCTTTGTGTGATTGGACTTGATGGATTTCAGTCATTGGCTGACTGCTTTGAAAATCTGCAGTGTGAATATGAACTACTGGCACTACACAGACAAATTCATGAGCATCAAGGACTGTGATCTCAAGTTACATTAGAATCAATAGGAATTTATCATCTGGAAGCAAGAAAATTCCTGACAGAACTAGGTCTTTAGAGTCCCAGGACTCAGACAAAGTACTTTTCGTCTCATGAAAAACTGACAAAATTTCTCCCCAAACAGACAAAACCCGCAGGATAGGATTAACAGTACCTGGACAGAGATATTATGAAGCCATTCCATATGGTGTTAAAAGGAGCATTAAAAAAAAAAAAAAAGAAAGGTGGGATAACACTTTTACTATGTTGCTAGTGACCTATGGCAGAGTAATAGTGAATAATAGTAGTGTACTGATAGCACTAATTAACCAAGTGTATCAAGCTGCTGAGTGAATTAGAAAGAAAAGAAATTGTGGAAAATTAGAAACAAAGCAAGCGCAATAAGGTAGAAAAACAGCTGAGGAAACAGGCAGAACTGACATGGAACAAATGATTTTTCAGGGACAAGAGTGCTTGAAAAAATTGATCATCTTGAAGGGAAAAATAAACCATTAATTCAAAAGCAAAAGAACATGATAGCAAAATTAGATTGAACATATGTACCCTCATAGAGATAAATGGAATCAAGATGAAAAATGTGAGAAGGAAAACAAAATTATCATTTTTAAATTTCCAACTCTCCAGTGATACAGGGATACATAGAAATGGTAAAATAATAGTCTTTTTTTGTTTTGTTTTTTTTTTTTTTCAGACGTACTAAAATAACTGCAAACCTGGACAGATTTTAATAGTGAAGGGAGAAAACCAGGGAATCAATGAATGGCAGCACATGCATTTTGAACTAGTTTCAGCCATATAAATGGCGGTTCCTTACAGATATTTTTTAGCTTCATCTACACCTTTGGATGTCTAAGCCAAAAGTTGTATTATATAGTCATATACTGGTTGAATGTTAAGGATTGGAAGGAATCTTAAAAGTCATCTAGTCCCAATCCCACCTGCGATGGGAAGGGACACCACTCACTAGACCAGGTTGCTCAAGTCCTTATCCAGCCTGGCCTTGAACATTTCCAGGGTTGGGGCATTCACAGCCTCCCTGGGCAACCTTTTCCAGTGTCTCATCACTCTCACAGTGAAGAATTTCTTCCTAATATCCAGCCTGAATATTTCTCCTCTTTCAATTTCTACCCATTATTCCTTGTCCTATTATCTACGCTGTACAAGTTTCGTAATATTCTTTCCAATTAGTACTCAAGCTGTATTAGATTTTATTTTATTGTGAGACTTTATTGAGACTAGCCATAGTCACCTACATTTGATTAGTATTGCTCTTACCATTATTATGATGCTTGAGTCAGGACAACTTGAAGTGATAAGACTGAAGCATAGGGAGGTTGCAAATCTTTTATTTCTGACAGTGTAATTGAATCACTGGAATAGACAGTCTCAAATAATACAATATTTGTGTTGCAAAACAGTATGCACTCCTGGGGTTTTATCAGTTTTAGTTTGGCTCTTGTTAAAGGTCAAGATATGTTTCTCTGAATAGAAAACAGCTGAGGATCCTCAGAATGACACAGCATGTTTTTCATAGATCACATTACAGTATTATATATATTCCTATTGCTAAGATATAACAAAGATTTGAGTAAATCTGAACTTGTCAATTTTTATAAATAATCTTATATAAAAGCAAAACATGCAAAGTAACAATAATTTTCAATTAGCTCTTATTTAGCTACTTTCTTATATAATCTCTCAATAACAGACTTGATTCTAAAAATAAATATAAAAGTAGATTTTTAGATAGAGAATGGCTTTGTGAAACACACCAGCTCAAACTGATACATTACTGTTTCTGTACTTTGTCTACTTCACACAGAAATCACAAGTGAGTGAAATAATGCAATCTAAATATAAATAATTTTAAATACATGTTAATTCAGCCACATGGATATGAGAATATGATGTGTGGGAAACATTAAGTTCCCGGCAAATCATGCAGAGACTATAAAACTCAGAAGGGTGATGGAAATGCCTCTGTTGGAAGTGGTCACATGTCACAGCTCATAGTCCAAACAGCAGGTCTGGCATGTAAGGAATATATTTCTAATGAGCAATACTCCTCAACTGAGAAAATCACCTCCTACTTAGGCTGGAGCTTTAAAGCTAATTTGGCAACCAAAATAGTCTTTGAAATAGTTTATGTGTTTTGATTATCAAGTTCTTCGGAAGCACTGGTACCACTCATGCTGTGTTTGCTGGAGTTCAAATTCTCTCAAAATAATCCAGTGAAGAAAAGGACTTAGAAACATCAGACTATCCATTCACAGAAACATGGGTTGTGCTCATTCCCCATCCTGATCAGGTCTGATTCAAGGACTGGTGACCTCTTTGGGATGTTTCACAGTCCAAAAAATTACGGTCTGTTACCAGTTTCTTATATAGAAGATTTCCCTCTCTCATAATTTTAGTAGGAACTAATTAGTTCTACTGCTTTGTGGGTGATGCCCAGTGAATATTGGAGGCAATAATTGTGGTAGCAGCAATGATTAAAGTGATCTTTTGGATTGGTATGACCACTCAGTTGCTTGAAAAATCAACGTGTTTGCATTGTTGTCTTCTGTTGAAATACATTTATACAATACTTTTCTTTTACTTATGCTTAATTCCCTTGCAAGACTGTATGACCATTGCTAGTATGAAATACTAGCCTTTTCCACTTAATCTGAGGTTTTCTAAGAAATTCAGTACTGTAGAAAAGAAAGGAGGTGAGGAATCAAAGTCTCTCATTATTGCTGATCAGTATCTTGCATATGCCCACCCTTTTGCACAGGCATCTAAGTATGTATGCATATGTGTGTATACAAATTATTTATGATAGAAGAAAAATTTTATTTATGTTAGAAATTCTATGCCATTATCAAATAGCACCTCCCCATCTTAAAAACATAGTAATACCAAATGTATCAAAATATTGTTTTATGTATTTAAGACAGAGTTTTGTGGTGGAGTCAGTAGTATTAATGGTTGAACAAAATGATTTTAAGAGATTAAATTAAATTATTTTAATCATTCAATTTGAATGATTCTCTGATTCTATTTCTTTGTTCCTGAGAGGGCAGCTGCGAGAAGTATTACATGCCAAATTTCTCACGAAGGGCATACATGATTGTACTTTACAGTAGCAAAATCTTTCACGAGTATTTCATAAGCAGCAGGAGATGTATTTCACAAAGAGTGAGTTATATCAGTTTAGTGGTTTCAGCTTTCAGGTTTTATTATTATTCTCTATTGAATTTTTTGGACATGACAATGATATATATCAAATTAACATCTATGCGGCAAAAGCTGTTTCTTATTCTTAGGAAATTATTAATCCTTGAAATTTTCTTTAGTATTATGAACTTTCTTTGCTAGTGATTTGTATTTTCCAACAAATCTTGTTAGTTTATAGCCTTAAAATAGATATGTACTGAGGAGTGGTTTTTTAATATTGAATAAATAATATTTTCTTATTGATATATGTTGATTATATCTTTGCAGTATCTGAGTTTTACACCTTCTCTCCTTGTCTACAGTATTTAATAAATCCCTCTATGTTTATCAAATCAATGAAGTTCATCAGTTATAGAGAGTAGGATTCCATTCCAGTTTAAAAAAATGCAAAAATACAGGGGAAATATCAGTCTATCTATTGAAATATCTATTGATCTACCTAGCTATCTATAGGGCATCTCTCATCTGGTTCAGTTCTATGGTATCAATTACCTTGTCATGTATAAAAACCAGAGCAAAAACACACACATTCAGCTTTTAAAAATTCTTGATATCCTCATCAAAAGATCACACTACGTATAATTAGGTAGGAAAATTGAGTGAATGCAGGTGAAAAAACCCAGCATTCTTCCTCTGGCAAACAGAACAGAAGAATTGCTGCAGATAAACAGTGCCATTGATCAGGCATAGCATCCTTAAACCAGAGGCAATACTAGAGGTATTTATATTTCATCTCTTTTTTTCATTCATCACCCATTCCCTCATCATTTATCTTCCAAGTTATTAACTTTGTTTTGATAGTATATGGGGTGATTTACATTTGCTGCGTGTATGTTTTTTGTTCACTACATTACTCCATAAAACAGCTCTGCCCAGCTTTCAAGACTGCTTTCCTTTAGTGATCAATCCAGTAGTGATTGACTGTTTCTGATTTGCAGCTACAAGTCCAGAATTCCCGGGTTCATCTGCGCCTGTATTCTCAAAGCGTTTGTTGTTATCTTGTGCTCACACAGTTCGGGTACCATGTTACATTCTGTATTGTATCTTGATAAAAAGATAGGTTGTGTTTGTTTGTATGTGAAATTGCAATTACTGTGGGGTTTTTCAAATGTTCATTTCGTCATCTCGTATTCTACCACTCCTTGCTGTCACAAGAAATTCTGGGTGTAAAACTGAGGCTTGAGCAAAAGAAATCATTAAAAGAGAAATGCTCTCTGGGTTTTTGAGTGAGTAGGAGTATGAAAAGAGCTGATCTGCAGCATATGTTGAAGCAATGATAGAGCTGAAAGACTGGAGTGTTTGCTGTGGGTGTGCTCAGACTGTGGAGAAAGCATGCAGGTCAGCACTCCCCCTGGAATACTCTGAAGACCCATCAGCCTCTTCCTGCTTATGATTTTCTTTTTACTGTCATGGAGCTGGCACATGGTAATGGATCCAGTTTTACATTTATGATCACAAGCCAGAAAACCCTGCTCCATCTCACTGCATATACAGAGAGTGATTGAGCAGTTGTACTGTCCCAAATTCTGTACTTCCTAGAAGTCTATCAGAGAACTGAGATGATTTCATGGTAAATAAAATGCAGGAAAAACCCCCAGGAGTTGACAAAGCCCTATTTTAATGGACATTCTGGAGCTATTTAGCCACTGAGTTGTGTTACACAATTCAGGAGAGTTCACCAGAACCTACTAGTTAATGGACACTGTGTTGTATTAGTCCTGCTCACGTGAATCTGTAAAATCACCGTGTTTTTTATAGGATGGAATCTGGGCTATTAGAAAAGTAAGAACTTGAAACATAATTACTTTTCTGGATGTGTTTTATATCTGCAGGAAAGACATTCATCTCACTTTGCCTCACTTTCTTATACTTTCGCAAATTTTGAAACAGCAAAATATTAGGTCCAGAATGACACTGTCTAAAAATCAATTCAATGTTGATATGGAGAGGTTAAAAAAATGCCACAATCTATGTAGAGTTCCAAAAAGTACTTTGGCATTGGTATTGAACATTACAACATATAATTTACTGGCAGGTGGTCCATAGAGCAGGGTTCACAGCTCACAGATGTCCTCAGGAAATGCTGACTACATAAACACCGGACAGGAAATGACCGGCTTGCTAACAGTTCTTCAGAAAATATTTTCGGTCATGAGTCAATAGTATCATGCTGTTGAGAAGTAAAAAAAGCATCACACAGATGTATGTGAACAGGAAAAATAAAATTTAAAAAAGAAGATAAAAAAGAGAGAGAAATAGAGAGAGAAAGGCTTGCATTACACAACACGCAGAAAGATGACTTCCAACCCTGAATATGCTCCAATTTCAAGAACAGAAAAGGCTTTCAAAAAGTAATAGAATAATCTCTCATGGCAGATGGGAGGTAAAAAACTGCTTAAATTGCAGTGAGACAGTGCAAATCTTGTTAATAATAAAGGTGGTAACCATTAAACAGACTGTCTGGCAAAGTTATAGCCTTTGTCACTGAAAATCTGATGGGACAAGTTAAGTTTATATCTGAGGGGGAAAAAAAAAGCCTGAAAAATATATGGGGAAAAAATTGGATAGTAGAGACTTAAAGAGGTTTTTAGACTATACTAATTTTTGTAAACAAAGATCTGAATTTTGTTCTAACTTCAAATATGTGTATTTCACATATTCAATATTCTATTATATTCAATACTATATTCAGTAACGCTATATCCAGTGACCATTCCCTAAAGAACATATCACTCCCTGTATTTAGCATCAAACCAAAAGTTTCATGATTTCTAAAATAATGTTCTAAGCATGATCATAGAAAATCATTTTATGTCTATTTCATCTCTTTGGTCAAATGAATCCTTAAAAGTGTTTGCTTAAATAGTGCATTATGTGTACTTCCTCTCTTTAGCCCCAAATCTGGTTGTTAGGGTATTCATATGGAGAACAGAGCTTTCATCTTCCTCCTTCTGGCAGAAGAAGATACTGAATATGGTCTCCTGGTGTCTGATGTTTGATCAATTTTTGATATTGAGTTATATAAGTCCCAATTCTGTTACCTTTACTTTTCCATTAATTTATTCAGTATTACTGCTATTAAAAAAAAAAAACCAAAAACAAAAACACGCACCAAAAAATAAGACTGAAACTGCTACTGAAAATACTGCTATTTTCAGTGACATTTGCTGATTTTGCATTGACAGTTTACAACTCCTCTTAACAGTTGCTGAAGTTATAGATTTGTAATCCAAAATAGTTTGACATCATTGTCAATAGCTATTCTTTACAGATGCTTGAAATTTAAATGTCATTTTAAAAAGTAAAAATTTCAATACTAATTTCCATGACATGTTGATGTTTAAACAGAATACAATTTTCAAGAATAACCTTGAGCTCAGGTTTGAAAAGAGAAAATCTTTCCTATTTTCTGTGACAAATGTGAAGAGTTAATGCTTGGGAAGTGCCGAGACAAATGCTTATTGATGACTCAGTTAACATCTTGGAGTGAGCAGAGTATAAACAGGCAAAATATGTCCTCTTTTTTTATAGCTCAACAAGCAAGGCAATGCAGTCATAAAAAAAGGAAATGTAATGTAATGAAATCAAAACAAATCAAAGACTGACTCTCAGACTGTGGTGCTGATGACTCATCTTCAACCTCCTTTTCAAGTTGTCACTTTATTTTCTAGGTTGGACTCCTCACCTGCGACAACTTGTGTGCCATGTATAAATGAAAATGTGGGATTTAATTATGTAAGCGCTCCTAACGTTTCGTATGCATCTTAGATGTATTTAATTCCACCTTTGGATGTGCAAGATCAACTATTTCTAGCTGAGGTGAAGACTGCGCGGTGGCGTTGAGGCGCTGTCGCAGGGCAGACAGCCGGCGCTCCGTGCCGGACACCGAGGCTGGCACCCTGCTGCCCACCGCGCCCTCCGTGCGCAGAGCCCTCGCGGGGCCCGTGGGACGGGGCTGTCGGGAGCTTGCTTCACTTGGACTCAGACTGATGGACACGGTAGTTGCTGGACCGATGAGGGAAGAGGACGATCAGCTCCACAGCAGCCCAGCAGCAGCTGGCATTGCAGAGGAATTTCAATTGGTCAGGTGACAATCCGCTGCAGTCCCCAAGGAGACAGCTACCACCTCTTCTGCACAGTGCTCTGCCACTGCTACAAAAAGCTCGATTGTGACACCACTTGCAACACCAGGTGTCAAAGAAGCTGCTTGAAGGCATTTGTCCTCTCTGCATGGTTTAACTTAAAAACTGAGATCTTCTATTCCGTGTTCAGATATGAATGAGTCAGTTGTAAACAAAGAGCTAGAATCGATGAGTCTGGCATGGAGAGGTAGCTGAGTCATTCTGTAAACCCCGTTCCTTAAATGGAAATGGCAGAGGTTTTCTTTTTTGACAAAATTATTGCTATTTTAGCTTAATGAACTATGGGGCTTATGCAGCAAAATGGCTCCTGAAAGTCACTCGCCCAGTCAGTGCCTCCACTTCTAAACTTTTCTATCTATGATTTTACTTCTTGACCGCTACGAAGAGAAACTCAAAATATTATCTTCAGGAGCTTTCTTTTCATTTTAGCTATTTATTTTAATAAACAGTGTTTGAATTGTATACCTCTTTATCTTTTGAAGATAGCATTCCTTCATTGCACTATGCCTTTTATACCATTTAAAAGGAGGACACAATCAAATGTTGGTATTAAATATTTGGAGTTTTGCTTCAGAAGAAGAGGTCTTCACAGAAAAAGATTGTTTTTATTTTGGTCGAAAATAGCGAAAATCGTACTAGAAAACCTTAAAGGTTTCAGCAAATATATCCACTGTTTGAATGAGAAAAACTTTCCACAAAACATGAAATAAAATTACTTTTCCTTCCTCACTACAACTTTGAAAAGACACTATATTAATAAAGCAATATTATTCCACAGAAACTGATAAAATTTATCTTCTCCACAACATTATACTTGTATGCTATTTTGTACATATGCTTTCAAATTAAAGAAAAAATCCATTTCCTTAAAATACCTTACCTAGATAGATTTACTGCTTTAAAAGGCTAAAGAAATTGTAATATCCTCTAAGAAATATTTTGAAAAAAAAAATTAATACTGTTTTGGATGCATATTTCCACTAAAATTTTATTGCAAACAAAATGGAAGTCTAAATCAGAATATGTTCTTCTTGTCATCCTTGATAAAATTAGCAGCAGCCGCATAAGACAGGATAATTAAAATCAGCAGAGAACAGGAATCTCTAGAGTAACAGGTTGCAGCATTAGCTGGCAAATGCTATACTCGGGTCCACAAGTAGAAATGTTGAGTGTAGAACAGTGATTTTACTGTGTTCAGAGCTGATAAATCCTTGGCGTTTCAAATTTGAGGCAATGCCAGTTCAAAGGAATGGTTCTACTAAAGTGATTCTCAGGGAGAGCAGGAGGCTTTTCAAAGGCCTGGAAGAATCAAACACTGAAAGGAAGATGAAAGGTTTAAGTATATTTAGACTAAGGAAAGGAAAAGACTGTAGCAGTGTTCATATATATATATATAAATATATATATATAAAACATAGCTCCTTAGGAGTTTATTCCCTTCTCAAAACTAATTTCAGACCAGACATTAAATAACAGAAGCGAAGGTCTGAGTTGGGATGTGCAGCAGTGAGGACTGTGCAGTACTATAGCCGTTTTTCGGGAGGCTGCGGCAGCTCCCTCAGATCCACTTCCTCAGAACAGGTTATAAAGGTGTTTGTTCAAAAATGGCACAGATATAGCTGACCCAACATTTGCAAAGGACATGGGAGTAAAAACTCCCTTCTGATACTGTTCAGCCTCAATTTCTGCTATTTCGATAATTTTATTATCCAGCTTCATTATACATATTGTTATTGCAGGAAATAAAATAATGAAATAATTAATTCAGAATGTTGAAGTCAAAGCAAAATTTTTGTAACAGCTGAAACATAGGGCTATGTCCTGGGAATTAACAACACTTTCATTTAAAATTTACAGCAAATATTTTCAGATTGAAATAATATTTTATCCTCAAATGTTGTAGCTTTCCCATAANTATATATTTAATATTTTATTAAATAAGGCATTGCAATTTACGTATATATTTTAAAATTATACGGTCAAGGATATACTAGCCCATTTTTAAAATAAACCATTCCCAGCTATAGTTTATCTAAGAAATTTATGTGTGATCACTGAGGTCGCATATATTTTATCTGATAAATTTTCTTTTCTAATGTTCAACCAACTAAACATCACATGTGCTTTTGATCAAAATTGATTCAGCCTTTGTCTTGCAATGTATTTCCTCAATAATCAAGCAGATTTTCTTTGGCTAAATTCTGTTTAGAAATATGGTATCTTAGTAAAATATAATTGGTTTATTTAATATTAATATACTCATGTACGTAGTCCACAGCTGTATCCATGTCTGGGGTCCCCAGGAGAGGAATGACAGTGAACTGTTGGAGCATGTCCAGAGAAAGGCCACCAAGGTGATTAGACATATGGAGCACCTTTGTGACAGAGAAAGACTGAGAGAATTGGACTGTTCAGACTGTAGAAGAGAACGCTACAGGGTGACCTAATTGTGTCCTTCCAGTACCTTAAGGGAGTCTACAAGAAAGCCGGAGAGGGACTTTCTACAAGAGCATGTAGTGACAGGACAAGGGGGAATGGCCTCAAACTGAAAGAAGGTAGGGTGAGATTCAATATTAGAAAGAAATTCTTTGCTGTGAGGGTGGTGAAGCACTGGAACAGATTGCCCAGAGAAGTTTTGGATGCCCCATCTCTGGAAGTGTTCAAGGTCAGGCTGGATGAAGTCCTGAGCA
>VYZQ01022710.1:35111-51674 GCA_013400655.1 Mystacornis crossleyi | reverse complement strand
ATCATGAGAACTATTTCAGCTTTATGCAAGAGTAAAGAATTTTTTCAAGTTTGTTTACCCTCTTAAATGAACTCTTAAAATGTCCTTTCAATCTCTAAAAAACAAAAAAAACCAATATGACAAGCACTAGCACACAGTCAGATTTTATAATTTACAAACAGATAACAGACTGAAAACAGTTTATCTGGATTATTAAATCAATATATGTGAATAGGGAGTATACTCACATGGAACATCATGGGATTATGTATTTGTAACAATATTAGATATTTATGGACTTCTAAATTTAAAAGTTCTAAAAAATCTATTTTGTTGCTTTTACTTTAAAAATCCAAATATAGGCAATGCAGCTTTTACAGTCAACAATAATCCATGGGGTTTAGCATCCCAATGTATCCAGTAATCAAAGTCTAAAAAGCTGGTAAAAAGGATTCTTGCTTTCCAGAAAGTCTTGGATTTAACTGTGTAGAAAAAACAACATGTTCATGCATGATAGAAATGGAAGGTCTTGAAAGTTTAAAAAATTCTTCAACTGTAGTTATTTTATTTTTTCCCCCCTTTCTCAGTTTAATACTCTACAGCAAAAGCTAGCTTTCTAAAAGCCTCCTTAAGTGTCTATGCTATATTTATGATATTTATTGTTGTACTGTCTCTGGGATCAACTATAGATAACTTACTCTGATAAATAATCAATCTCCAAGTAAAAAACAGATTCAGTTATTAAAACTGAATACTTGATTTGGTTTAACATTTTTAACATTCTTATATTTAATATTACTTATATTATTATTCTCTCTCCTCTCAGATGNTGATTTCTTTTTCTAGCTTATTTTTTAATTGGTACATTGATATTCTGCTTTTGACAGGTTTTTTTACCATCTGTTTTCTGAAGTTGTTTTAAAACTTCTGTGTCAGGGATTTTGAACCTTTATCAGAAGTGAACACCATGTATATCCTTTCATTTTTGACATCTCTCATTAAAGGAGTTAAAAGAGCTTTTGCACAAACAGTTCTGTCTTTGGAAGCTGAAAATAGATTGCCACCATCTTATAACCTGAAAATCCAAAAGTTACTCTTTGGATGTCTCCTGAGAATAAGGACTGATACTATCAGCAAAGGCTACCAGCATGTTACAATGTGTTTAATAATCAAAATAAGTTTAAAAGAAGTATGAAGAACAATCAAACTGCTGTGCATTCTATTTTGGAAGGGCTTGGTATTATCTAAAAAAAAAAAAAAGAAAGAAAAATCCTGCTTTTCTTTCCTAATTGTCATTTGAAAAGATAAATTGAAACAGTTTTTCATGTTTATACATTGTCAGCTAAATGCATCTAAGAAGTCTGAGAAAGCATCTGGAAATAGGAATTTACAAACTGAGAGAGAAAGAAGTAAAAAGTTAATAAACTACAAAAAGTAAAAAATCTCTAAGCAAAACATTAGTTCTTTAGGTTTCCTCTGAGACATCCATAACAGAGTGAAAGTAAGTGGAGAATAGATATCCGTATTAGCAAACTTTGCATCACAGAGACATTCCAGGTAGTGACTCAGGATAGAGAGCAATATCACTGTTAACAAATGCACCCATTATTGTAGGTGAGGACCTAAACTCCATACCTAGATGGAGAGGAATTCAGGCTGATGGTAGAGAAGCAACAAGCCTTTAAATTCCAGTGAAAGACCTTTTAAGACAAATAAGTTTTCAGAGCAGTTCTTTTCCTAAGATAGCCCCAGAAACACAGAAAATCAGGCTCTGTCTTCAGGGTCTCTGTGGGTTGCTCTAGCAGCTGCAAGTTGCAAAGAAGTGCAGGGATCATAATGGTGCATTAGTGCTGCATTATATGTTAACTCCAAAAAGAAGTGACATTATTCTGAACTTATAAAAACACTGGGTGCTATTTATGGATTAAATTGTTGCTAACATCTTTGTTAAACTGTTTTTAGCCCATGTAATTACAAAGATAGAAAGGTAAGAAATATATGAAACTAGTCTGTTTTGCCTGCCCAAGAAAAAATACTCTAGAGGAAGATGACTAAAAATTAGTAGAAAGAGATAATTAAAGATGTTGTATCTTGCAAACAATTAAAACATAGGAACAGTTCTATGATGATAGAGAGTTGGGGTTCTTCAGCCTGGAGAAGAGAAGGCTCTGAGGAGACCTCATTGTGGCCTTCCAGTACTTAAAGTGGGATTTTAAGGAAAAGGAGGAGTGATTTTTTACATGGCAGATGGTGACAGGACAAGGGGGACTGGTTTTAAACTGAAAGAGATTTGGATTAAATGTTAGGAAGGATTAATTGCTCAAAGGGTAGTGAGGCTCTAGAACAGGTTGCCCTGAGAAACTGTGGATGCCCCATCCCTGGAAGTGTTCAAGGCCAGCTTGGATGGGGCCCTGAGCAACCTGATTTAGTGGGTAGCATCTCTGCCCATGGCAGGGGGATTGGAACTAAATTATCTTTAAGGTCCTTCCCAACCCAAGCCTTTCTGTAATTCTGTGATTCTATGATTCTCTGAAGGTATTTTTAGCTCCAAGTACAAACCAGCTTCGATCTCCACTTCCTTCTGCTATTACAACAGGATTATCTTTCCACATTTGCAAATGACATTTAATTTCTCTACACATCCTCCTACACTTACATCCATTCATGTTATTTTATATTTCCTTTGGAAATAAAGCAATGCAAAAATTCTTAAATGGGATATGTATTTATCATGATTGTTTTCACTAAGTTGTTTTCCTTTTCTTTAATCTTGAAATTACAAAACACTAATTGGACACTTGAGGATTAAGATATTTCCAAGGTATTTTGTAACAGTATCTTCTCTTTAACAAGGATACTGAATGTCCCTTGTGGAAATACTTGCCATTATTCTGCTTTAGAAGTTCTTTTCTTACTCCAAAGTATGAAAAATTTAAGCCTGTGTGTACTACAGGGCTTAGGTTTTATAATATTAAGCACCAAATTATGTGTCCAGGATCTCAATATAGTAAAGAATTAGATACCTTTGGTATCTAATTTGGTAAGGAGTCACTGACATAAGCGAAAGTTTTACATTAAATGTTAAGAAATGTTGAAAAGCTGATATTCTGATATCTTTAAGAAATCTGCCCACTGCACTTCAGTTTTAGGAGTGAGCTAAACTTACAAACAGATTTAAATACTTCTACCAGTCCAACCAATGCAATTGACTGTCAACTGACTAAAAGGTGTTTATTAAAATCCTTACAAGGAAAATAAGTTTCATCCATGAGGTGAAAGTTAGAGTATGCGAGAATTGTTCAAATCCAGAATCCGCTTCTAAGTTTTTTACTAACAAGGTAACTTTTGATACTGTATTTGAAAAGCATCTCAATAATTGTTAGTACTTCACATGGTAGGAGATATTTAAATATGTGTTTCTGTGAATGAACCCATCTATCATAATTTTAAATCTTTTAAATCTACTCCTCATACTTAAGTGCATAAAAATACAAATTAAAACAGCCTGTTATAGACCTACTGCATTTATTCTCCATTTAACTTCATGCCAGTTCTAGTTGTTTTTTTTTTTCCCTTCACCCATAAAAACTGATCTTAAGGAAAATTTTGATCATCTTTGTATAACACCTGGGTCAAGAAGCATTGCATAGAACAGAATAGTATATTTATTTACAAAAGTCATAAATGGACTACCAAATGGTGGGAATAACAAGTTTATAAAGTTTGATGATGGCCATGAGAAGCTGTTGAAAGATCTCTTAATAACTATCACTCTAATGCAGATGACATTCAGTGCCAATAAATTACAAGTAAAGCATACAAGGAAAGAGTGCTCTGAACTAGGTATTGCCTCCTTAGGAAAACCAAGAAAGAAAAGTTATAATAATTCTTGAAGATTGTTCAGTATCGATACAGAAAAACAAAAAAGTGAGCAAAAAAAACCCCACAAACACTGTGCAGTTAATACAGCAAGACAGAGGATAAAATATGAAGCATCATTATGCTAATAAATAAATTAATAACAGATATACATGTTTGACAGTTGATCTCTGAAAGTAAAGAATATTATTGAAAAGGCATAACTGTGGAGGGCTTTAACTGGAAGGAGATTGGATAACTTCAGGTATAGTGTGAGCTCCATGCAAATAGAAGTTACAGAGACAGATTCTTTGGCCTTGTTTGTCAAAAGGGGGATACATCAAAGTCTGATTTGCACAGAGAAGGAGAGAAATTAATCATTCCCATTTTCTCAAAAAGTAGGCAAGAAACAAACTATTTTTTCCATGACAAGATGAAAACAAAAGGTGAAATCTAGAGTTCATTATAAAGAGACATGATAAGAATTAAAAGTTTACCTGGGTTTAAAAACTGATTGTATCAATTCATTGAGGAGATTTAGAGAAACCTTGGTCTCAAACACTTCAGACACAAATTTTAAAAGGATGTGTCAGAAAAACTGTAACTCTGCTTGCCTTGTCCTGCACTTTTTCCTAGACACTCACTTATGACTCCGTGTCAGAAATACTGGACACAGTCTCTGATAGAAAAAATGAAGAAACCTCTTGATACCAGAAATATGTTCTATTTTTAGTTGTTTAGCCATGAGTCATCTGCAATGTGATAACTGTTGAGAACTGGCCTCATGGGCTCTTTTAGACACCACTCAGGATATAAACTTACCCGTTACTTAAGGATTTGGGGAGCAGCAAAGACCAGAAGCTCCAGGAGGACTGGTCAAACTCAGCTTGTCCTGTGCCCTCACCAAGGAGCCCACTCCCATGGGGTACGGGCACAACAGGCAGTGCCAGATGTTGGGAACAGGTGCATCAACAGATGCAAATATGGCAAGTGATGACCCATGTCCAGAGGATGTCCAGAGACCCAAGTTCAGAGCAAAGTAGATGAGGTCTGGGACATAAAAGTGAGGTGATGTGACTCAGTGTATCTTAGGGAAAGAACTTCCAGCAATGTCAATTTATTTCCCAGTTCAGATGTGATAGGTGACAACTCATAGCATAGCCTCAGGTGTTGAGTCTAGATATTAGCTCAGGTCTTTGAGCTTACAGACTTGTGCGTTTCACTCTGCTTTATGCAGAGTCCATAAAAAAAACAAAAGGCTGGTTTTCAGTCTTGCAATGTACATATGCTAATTATTTATCTGAATACCATAAGCATATAGAAAGGTATGAAATCACAGTAGCATTTGGCATTGATATAGGTTTATTCTGAATTCAAAAATTAATCAAAAAATTTATTCTGCAAACACATGGAGATATTAGTAAAACTGATACTTCAAAGACTACTGACAGCTAAAATTTAATTTAGTTTCTATAATGTCAAGAATGAGTTGCCTTACATCTATATAGACCATAAGAAATCATCTTAAACTTGAAGGAAGCCATATGTAATCTTTTTGAGAAGAGGAAATGAAAATCAAATTCTCAGTTCTAGTTGAATTGAAACATCCCAGGCAAAGGTGACAGAATAGATAAAACGTTTATATTAAAAAATGCCATGTTGCCTGGAGCTTGTTGATAAATGTTGCTTTATTAGACTCAGCTATTGCTGAAGATAAACGCATACAACTTTCATTGACTTCCTTCAGCTTATATTTTGATAATCATTCAGAGTACCAGTACAACGTGACATTTCATGCTACTGAGTCAAATTGGTCTTACTGAACAGTCATAAAAACTGTAGAATCACTGAATCATTCATACTTGTCAGGAAAGAACCTGACAAGTCACCCAATCCACCTTCCTGCTCAAAACAGAGACAACTTTAAATTCAGACAAGAGATTTAGAACCTTTTTCAGAAGAGCCTTGAGTTACTAAAAGAACTCAGATTTTCCGGGAAACCTATGGAAAAGCTTAATAAATTTCACAGAGATTTTGTTTTGTTTCAGTTTTGTTGGTTCGGTTTGGTTTTTCCTAGCTAGGCTCCCAGAACCTCTTCTGTTTCAATTCATGTCCCCTGTCTCTCGTTCTTTCATTGGGTCCCTGAGAAGAAAGCTTGGCTCTATCTCTTTGCTTACCTACTAGTACATGTCAGAGGGCTGCTATTTACTGTCCCCCTACAATTTTTTACTTTTTCAGACAAAAAAAACCCTGATCAGTTCCCAGTAAGGCAGAATAACATTTATAAATTTGACCTATTGACAAGTCCCGCTAGCTCAGGAGCCGTTGGTCACCTTTGTTGCCCAGGCACTCCTGGCTCCTGCTCATCCCGCTGCCCTCGAGCACACCCTGTTCCTTTTCACAACAGTGGCTCAGCCAGCCTGCCCCAGCCTGTGCCACTGCTCAGAGCACCACACCCGCAGTGCAGGCTGCAGAGAAGGCCGTGGCTGCCAGTTTTCCTGGGCTACTTTCTCTGATCAGTGATGGGGACTGAGGCCCATGGTGTATTAGCACCACTGTGATTTCAGAATTTAGAAATTTATCTTTATTACTATTATTATTATTATCTAACGTTTTCATTTTTATTCCTTGTTTTGCCAAAGTTAAATCAAACAAAGCATGTACACATACACACACACACACACAAAATACTTCTTAATTTCACTTTCAAAACCCAAAAATTTTATTTTTAAAGTAGTCCTTAACATTTTTTGTTATTATTGTTCTACTAAGTGTAATAAAATGTGTGCCTCACAGGAAGAAGTGCAGAAAAAAAGACAGATTGCTGCTTATAATAACAAGGTATCAGGGAAAAAAATTGCGCTAAAATCTCTTGATGAAATATTATGTCTAGTCAGGAAAATGGTAAAACTCCTATTAATTCTGATGATAATTGTGATTCCACTTCATCCCACCACATGGGATGTGTCAACTCTTTCGCACAGTAAAATATTGTCTTGGGAAGCAGCCAGTAGAGAGTTTTCTTCTGCCTGATGCTGATAGGGAAGGACTCAATAATCTAACCTAAACAATGTCCTCACATAATGAGGAGCAGCTGGACTTTGTAAAAAGGTGGCTATACTGCAAAAGTAGCCCTCCTTAATGCAGAAGTCATGTACCTGTACCTGTCCTGAGTACATTTTCTGAAAACAGCAGGTACTAAAAGCTCAAGAATAGAAGGCTGAAATATTTTCAGTTTAAAATAGTAACTTGACTGCCAGGAAATGACACTAGTTTAAGGTCAAAGTTTTCGTTTAAATGTAGTTATTTTTGTTGATGTGTTTTGAAGTATTTTTACAAATATACTTCGTTATTACACGCTTTGAATACACGTATTTGTTTATATAGTTGATTACACCCACATTAATGCTGGAAGAAGAAAAAAAAATATCAAAGGCAAGAGAAAAATTTTTTAAAAAATCAGAAAAGAACAAGCCATAAATCAAACATTTTCCTGTGATGTTTTGCCAGATAAGAGGCAGAAATGTTCACTTCCCATTTGGCATCCATATTTCCTGTTAAGGATCTAACCACTTTCGCATAACCTCAGAGGTTCATCATTCTTTGTAAGTCCTTTTCTCTTTGTCAGCAGTTATCTATTATTGCTGCTACAATCTGTATAACTAAAGAGACTCTGATGACACAGCTGCTGCAGAAAAAGGTGGCTGCAGTGATTATGTTAATGAGATCACTAATTTTTTGCCTAAACATACCTCAAAGCTGTTGTGCTGCTTCATGTGTCACTAGCTGGTTTGATGAAATATCCTGAAAAAAATATAAAAATGTTATTGATTCAGTTTTTATTTATTTGTATTTCAGTAGCACCTACAAGCCACAATAAACTGAGACTTCAGCCAAAAATATCCTGTTTCCCTATAAAAACCTATATAATCAGACAATAGAACTTTAGTCCCTCCCTCCATGTGTTCTTCTACCCCTCTACCTCACTCTTATAAAACTTCCAGCTGAGGTCCCCAGGCCAAAAAAACCATAGACCTGTTGGAATGGGTCCAGAGGAGAGCCACAAGCATTATTAGAGGGTTGGAGCACCTCTCCTGTGAAGAAAGGTTGAGAGAGTTGGCATTGTTCATCTTGGAGAAGAGAAGGCTCCAGAGAATTTTGCAGGCTTTCAATATATACAGGGAATTATAAAAAAGGCAGAGAAACACCTTTTACAAGGACCTATAGTAATAGGACAAGGTGCAATGCTTTTGTTCTGAAGGAGGGTAGATTGAATATAAGGAAGAAATTTTTTACAATAACAATGGTGAGACACTGGAACAGGTTACCCAGAGAAGTTGCTCCACCTTTGAAAGTGTTTAATATGAGGTTTGACAGTACTCTGAGCAACCTGGTCTAGGGGAAGGTGTCCCTGTTCATTGCAGGGGGGTTGGAACTTTAAGGTCCCTTTGAAACCAAAGAGTTCTATGATTCTATGATGCTATGAAAGCGAGATAAGAGATCACAAGGAAATAGAGAAATAATGATCTTATGCACCTAAATACACCATTTAACAGACCATCAATAAAATGTTGAAGCCTCTTCACTCCTAAATTTATCACATAATAGGGAAAAATATTTGTTTCAAAATTAACAAAAGGAAAGAGACATTTTAGTACGTAAGGGGGTCGGTTTTCCTGACCATAAAAGCTTAATTCCTCAGCCCATGAGATATTCACCATCTGTTCCATCAATCAAGATGCAGGAGAGATGTAGGATTATTTCATACATGTGCTGACTCTGGGACTTAATTTATTTTTTCATTTCTGCAGGTAATATCAACTTTTGTGGGTAATTACCTCCCACAGACAAGGACTTGGGCTGCCATCAGTCCATGGGACCACAGAAGATACATACATGGGCACATGTAACTCCTGCTTTAAAGCCTTTGTTGGCCTAAAGTTGGCCACATAGAGATATAGTTTGCATATTATTGAGGTATATCTTTCTTGATGACAAGAGTTTGTCAGGATTTTTGCCATTGACTGTAAATAGAAGCTCAATTTGGACAGTTGAAATGTGTCTAAAGCTAGGTGACATGATATTCATATCTGCCTTTCAAAAAGGGAGTGCTGGGTTTTTTATAAGCTCAGTTACCTGTTAGTATTGTTGATATATTCACATTCGAAACACAGACTTAGCCTAAATTCCTTGGAAGATGGCAGCAGTTACAGCAACAGACTAATAACTTACCAGTCTCATCTGTAGACAAGACTACCAAATCTTTAGAACTTTTACTGTAATATCCCTGCCAATTAAGCTTTTTAAAAAATGGGCAGCAAGCCAGGATAGTTCGGCTGCAGCCTGTCCTCAGCTAGAAACGTGACTTAGGTAGACAGCACTCATGGTGGGCCTTTTGCATATTTTGAATATGTACACTGTGATGTATTTGCAGAGCACATCAGAAATTTACAGACCAAGTGTGACAAGCATGGATAACTGAAGGCAATCTCCATATCCAAAGATGAGCCCAAACAGAGATGGAAATCTTAATTCTGGCAGCTGCTGATTCTTGTACCTCTAAAAGTTTTTAGTCTTACATTATACAATATGCAAACACAAGCATGTGTATAGACATAATCCAGGGCGTACCATTACCCCAGCATCTCTTCTAGTAGTGACTCTTTTCTACATTTTACCTGCACTTAGTGTTTGGCTTTCAAAGGCTTCAGTCTGGCTCTTCAAAGATAAGATGCGGTATTTTCACTGTGTAACACCCTGCCACGAAATTTGTGTAGCTGTTTGTAACACCAGTTAGGTGAGGAAGACATATACATAATGCTCAGTCTCAATGTAAATATGGAAAATGAGAAGAAAAGTAGCAACATAGCATGATCTCAAACAACCAAAAAATATTCTAGTAAAGAAAAAAAAACCCATAAATGAACAGAATAAGTAAATCAGAATACTTGGTTTATTTTTAAATAAGTTTTTTTAAGATTGAGGTTGTTCAGAAATACCCTAGGTACTTCTGAATAAAGTAGTTCGAGTGTTGAAGAATATCTGGGCTCCCTGGCATTTTCCCAAAGTTATTTTACCCCACTTCTCATTGATCCCTATGGGAAGACTGCCACACTACAATATTAGTCAACACATAAACTAAGTTGTTTAGAGCTAGGCCAGGCTTTTCCCTTTTACTCTGTACTGGTCTGAGGTGATGTCTTTTCTCAGCTATTTAATAATTAATTTCTTAGCCATCTTCAGCATTTCAACCATTAGTGAGCTCCCTGGAACTAATTATATGTTAGTATCTCCATGTATGTTGCAATCTTCTTTCAAATTTATTTCAAAATATGTTTCAAAAGCAATTTATGCTGAGTTGTTTTCAAGCTCCTTTTAGACACAGCTTCTTCAGTCTGAAGGATTTTTAGCTCCAAGTTTACACTGAGAGTACCTACACAACCTGCTTGAATATGCATTTCCATTGTATTTTGAGAATAAAGTCATATTTTTGCTGTAAAGTTATGTGTCCTGTTCAAAATACAAGTTGAAGGACAGAATCTCCCATTGGTAAAAAAGCAGCTCTACAGTACTTCAATACTTTACTGAACATTCAGTCCTCACAAGATGCTGCAAGTAACCTTTCACCCAACTGCTAATTTAATTTTAGGTGCGGCAACCCTTGCAGTAAATTCACATGCACAATTCCAAAAAACTCCTATAATGTGAATTGAAAATTGCACAGTTGAGATACAAATATATTCTGATAAAATACACCATTCAAGCCTTTGCAAGCAACTGAAATATAGAAATATAATTAAAAAAATTTAATAGTGGCATATTATTTGCTGACTTCAGTACGTCTGACTATGTGAGGCCAGAAAGAAAGGCAGACAAGCTGAAGCAATAGTTCTTCAAGTAAAAGAACAGTTTGATGCTTTTACATAAGCCTATTTCCTTGCAACTTACTGGAAATTACATGCTTTCTGGTTACTGCAGCAGCAGGGCAGACTTTGCAGTGGCAAGGCAATGTGACTTATGAATTTGATGTTGTTGCAGTTGGCTGGTTCACGTTTTCCAAAAGTTGTCTTAACAGCCCAGATTGGTCATTAAAAGTCAAAAATTGCAACAAAAAGAACTAGAGAAATTTCATCTCAATGTGGACACAAACCAATATGTCCTACAGTTTAAACCATTAAACACTCGGGTCACCCCTAAAAAGAAAATAGAACTTTTTGGGTTGGGTTTATATCTCTGGAAATTCCAGTTAAAAAACCCCAAACAAACATGGAAAGGCACATGATTTCTTTAGAGAATCCTATTGTGCTATTGACCACAGATCCTATTCTCTTACTGGATGTAATGGGTTGACACTGACGGGATGCCAGAGCCACTGACAGAGGCTCACCAAAGCCTCCCTATCACTCCCTTCCACAGCTGGACAGGTGAGAGAAAATACAACAGAAGACTCACTGGTCAAGATAAGGACATGGACGTCATTCCCCAGTTACTCTCATGGGCACCTCTTATAGGAGACCATCCTCCATGGACTTCTCTTGTGTAGGCCCCTTTCTCTGGCTCCAGTTCCTCATGAACTGCTCCAGTGTGAGCTTCCCACAGGGTCACAGTCTCCTCTGGGCATCCACCTGCTCTGGTGTGAGGTGTCCTGGGGACCTCCCTGGGATGCAGGTGGATATTTGGTCCAAGATGGACCTCCACAGGCTGCAGGGCAACAGCCTGCCTCACCACGGTTTTCATCACAGACTGCAGCATGTGGAGAACCTCCTCCTTCATCCTAATATTTGGCATTTGTATTTTTATTATTTTAGATATATAGCTAGGTCTTTTTCAAAGTATTCTTTATTTTTCCACTGTTGTTTTATCCTGCTGATAAGTTTCTAACAAAATCTGTGCAGAAAAACATTCAGAGAACTCATTGGGAATCTGGTCAGAACCTGTTGCTGTTGTGCCTGAAATAACCAAAGTTCTGATGTAATGCAAGGTGACATAAACAAACTGCCAGAGCAGTATTCCCTTCTAATGACAGCTCAGTGATTGAGCATCTAAATCTATGGTTCAATTATATGTCTAAAGGTAATTCAGAAAATACTAACTGCTGTTCAGATGCACACTTGCTATTGAATATTTTAATTACTATTTATTATAACTATTAATTTCCAAACTTCTGTTTTCCAGAATTGTTGGAACTGTCTGAAGTAAGTCCACTTGTACAATCTCCTCTGGAAAGTCTGTCTGCTTCTTTCAGCTCAAGTCAAAATCTTTTGCTGGCTGGTTTCCTTTGGAACACCAGATATGAAACTATTGATCCTTCTGTACTTTCACAGAAGGAACGTGGTTTATGTTTTCTCTTCTTTTGACAGAGGACAAGAAAGTCACTTTATCACAAGGATCTTGATTTCAGCAGACCCTAACTCTCTTTGATATCAAATTCCCTTTTATTTAGGCAATTTATAGTACTGGCATTTTTTCTGACCAAAACACAAAAACAGGAACAGTAATTCAGCCTGCTACAGCTATAATTTCTATTTTTATCTATGTATAAAATTTTACCCTTCATATTTTACATTTCACAATGAGCAGCTTGGTAAATTTTTACACTTTAGACAATTAAACATAAGTTTGATACATATAAAGCTGCCAGCCAACTTGGCCTGCTTTGGAAAATCACATATCAGTGTCCATCGCTTAAAACTAGAATTTTGAGTACTTTCTTCTATTTATTCAGGCTTTCTTATGTCTTATTTTTTTCATCTACGTTCATGTACAAAATTTTTGTTTTACTGTACAAACATCCTGTTTGTATTTTAGGCATTCTTACTGAGATACACATATACTCATCTACAATTTATAGACATAAATCAATGAAGAATATGAGATTATTGAAGTGTACTTTCAATACATATATTTAGAGGTATTGAATACAACACCTGACCTTAAAAAGCAGTATATTAAAGTAAGTTTCTGCTTACATTTCCTTAGTTCCTTTCTGCTACTTAAATTTGATTTGTGGGCCCTAAAGGTGCTATTCTATAATTTCAGAATCCCTATGGGTTTAGACATTCCTATGGGAGAGTCTTTTCCACTGTCACCTCCCTCCTACTGGCTCAGTCCTGAGCTATATGAGATTTTATTTCAGGGAAAACTGAAATAAACAGATTCTGTCATTTAGAATCATGAAATTCCTATTTTGTCCAATTTATAAAGATGGCTGAATTTTAAAAAAAGTTAAAGTTCCAAAGTAGTATCTTTACATCTAGACTATTAACTAGTATAATTAGCAATTTTTCCAGCTGAGACTGTTTCCCTCCCTATTAAATAATTGAACATTCAATGGGACTGAGAAAGAGAAGGAGAAATTGCAAACCTGATTGTACAACTTGTTGTTTGGTGTTCTCCTTTGGGATACAGAAAAGTCAGGTTAAAAGTCTCTGCTTCAAAATCTGGTTTAATTATTTATACAAAGAGAAATAGGTTCAATTGTATACCGAGAGGAGTTCACACTGATATCCAGTATCTTGATGATTAGGCTACTCCCATGGGATGCTGGAAATCTCTCTTTCCATTCCTATGCCAGCGACTATTTAATAATTTATACACAACAAAATTGCTTCAAGACAAACTCACAAAAGATGATCCAGTACCTCTAAGATTACAATATTTATTTGCAATTTAAAAAGACCTGATTTCAGCCCTCTCATCAAATCAGAACACTGAATCAAGAAGCACAAATATTTGGAAACAGATTCCTCTCTCCTAATGCTTTGAACTCTGGACTGCAGAGTAAAATAAAGAATTTTTGTGGAACAGAGGATTTGTGAGACAGCTGAACTGGAACTGGATATTTTTTTCCTGAAGAGGATACTTTATTGTGAATATATAATACCAAGAGTTCTTGATACCCAACCCAAAGTGCTCCCATATCTTGGCATTTTCATTTTGTGAACAGGTGTTAGATTTTGTGAATCTTACTTGTAGACACCTGGTTTCCTACACTATGCATAGAAAGTCTGGCCTTTAAATTCGGAACCCAAGGTTATAGCAAATTGCAGTGTGCCTAAAGGTTAGAAACGCTAAAATCCAAAACTAATCAGCTTCATTTCTTTGCACAGAGAAAATATTCATTTGTATCCAAATTGCTTGTACATCTATACCACAGATGAAACAAGGCTACTTCAAAATGTGTAGCTATATAGATGAATTCCAGTTGGCCCCCAAAATAACATTTTATTTAAATCTATTCTCTGTGTAATGATACGGAGATGTTTAGCAACTAAAAGTTTTTAAAAGATTTTATAAAAATACAAATAACTTAGAGAAAAGCTATGCTTTTTTTGGCATACTATGGCTCACTTAATCCTAATACCCTTTATAATGTGGATTTATTTATATATTATTTGCAGATTTATATATGCATCTACAAGTATTTATCAGCATAAAAGGTAAATAAAAGCACCAATAGCCTCGTTAAACACTGGAAAACAAAATAAAGAAAAAAGCCTTCTTCTTGACTAAAGGTGAAATACATTTCTTTCTCTAAAGAATATTAGCTTCTAAGTGTCAAATTCATAGTATGTATGAGTCAATAAGAGTCAGGTAATTGTAAAGTCAAAAAATATGCTTATTCCCCATGAATACTTATATTACTTAAATATACATAAAGTCTATAAATTTCTCGGATTATCTAAATAAAGCTATTCAATAAGCACTCAAAGCAAACCAGGAAAAATGGAAATTTTGAGCACTATCACAGTGAAAAAAATGACTGCAATTTCAGAGAAGACCTCGGATTTTACTTTACATTATTGTTACAGAAAAAAATGGAATTGCACAGCAAACTATTATTCTAAATTATCAATATCATTGTAAATAATAAAAGGCATAATAAATATAAAATGTGCATCATAATTTTATTTATTTATAGTAGGTATATCTGAAACTCCTAAGTGAAAGAGAAACTGTTTAGAAGAAATCGCCAATTCTAATACCACCCCTGAGCAATGAAATTATTTACTCAACAACAATAAGATTTGAAATTTATCACCATGAAACAAAATGTATAATCTACACTGTGCAGGCAAATAATTGTAGTAGTAATAACAGTAATAGTAGTAATAATGTTGCCATCCATAAAATATATTTTCCCCATACAATCACAAAAAAAAGAAATCTGTAACAATTGCTTATAGGGGAAAAAGTGCTTTAATTTAACATATTTTTTCCTTTAGCATGCCTATTGTGTTATGTTATAGAAAGCATATAGCTCATTTTCTTTCCAGTTGCATGCATATCTCAGACTTTGATCAGCACAAAGGCAAAAAATAAAACTGGAGGACACAAATAATTAAAGGTGGATGTGATCCCAATGCACACAGTGATCACATCAATTTTCAAAGAAAGCTGTGTCAGAACATATTTAGAGTGCTCTCATTTAAAGCTTTTACTGTGAGATCTCCTCTCCATCCAGGAGTTATTAATTTTAATGTCACTTGCAAGGCAAACAGAAATTAAAGTACCTAAAACTCCTGTTTGTATGTCTGACCAATACGTGTCCAGAACTGCCAGCAAAGGGTATTCTGAACTGAAAACATTCAGTGTGAAACTGCCTAGAACAAACTGATGAAGATGAGGGTAAATATTGGTATATTATGGCATTTTATTAGCAGATCCAGGCAGCCAAATCTATTGCTTTCTTCATTCTCAGAGATGTGAAAAAATGCCCTGAAACTGTGTCTATGTTTCCTTTAAACTTTTGAATAGAGCTTGAATAGAGTTAAAAGATGGTCAGTAGTTCATACTGCCCTTACTTAAGCCCTTAATCTTACACAAAACTTGAAGGGAGGTTTATATCCAGTAACTGTTAATTATCTAAAACCAGAGCACGTACTCAGTCAAATAAATCACCTTTTTAGCACCCTTCAGAGCTTCACAAATAGACCTACTAGGGTCTCATGATTTCCCAACCATCCTCTGCTACCAGAAAGATTGTTGTGGTTTTGACTATGTTTCTATCTACTTGGTCATCTGTCTCCATGAAGTCTTGAAACTCTCTGAGATATGAGAGCTCACTGTGCCTGACAGATTTTCTCCAGAATTCCTCAGTAAAGCTATGTCTATGGCTTACCTTGGTTGGGGAGTACTATAAAAGTACAATGTAAAGTAAAGTAAAGTGTCTTTCAACAGTGGTTGAAAGATAAACATAGCCAGATTTCTTTCCTGGCAAAAGCAAGTTATAAAATCCTTATGCTGAGTCAAGGTTACTTCTGCTGAGCATTTTCTCTGCTCTCCTATCAGGCAGCATAGACAAGTAAAGAATAAGACTTGATGACAAAACTGGAAACATAAACAGAAATTTTCAATCAAAAATATAAAAATCAAAAATATTGATTTTTCTTATGACCGAATATTCTGGGTAAAATATTTTGGCATTGGGCAGATAGTTTATATGATATTCCATTTATATGAAGTACAGTTTGGAAAATGAGCATCACTTGGAAGTAAGAGCATCCTTCTTTTTTTTTGTGGTTTATGATGTAAAGCATGGGAGAAAACCAGTAATTTACTTTCCCAGGTTAAGGAAAGGGCAGATCTTCATGAAGAAAAAACTTGCTTAACTTTGTGGTTTGGGAGAGACAGGCTACAAATGGTGTTTAACAATCCCAATCATGTTAATTCTTTAAACTGTCCAATAGAAAATGTACTTAATATCTTGAAGTGAAGTATATGGGA
>VYZQ01022710.1:1373-18332 GCA_013400655.1 Mystacornis crossleyi | reverse complement strand
CTTTCTGAAGTCTGAGAATCTTTGAAAGAGTGAAACAATGCTTTTCCCCCAAGTGTTTAGCTTTTTTTCTCATCACAGCCAGGGACTGCTTTGGATCTTCTAATCCCAAGGGGACCAGTCTCTTAAATTTAAATATTAAGAAAATTATAACTTTTGATTTCATATGTATAATATTAACATGTTAATTTTTTATTTTGCCTTTAATAACAAAGCTTTAATTGCTGCTCTAAAGTTAATGTATTCCCCATGTTCTGTCAGTTCTAATATGTATATTTTAGCTATGTGTCCTCAGACCACTCTGGATACCACTTTGAAATGCTGTTCATTAATTAATACAGGATATTAATTACAATCGTTCCAACTAAGTTTTGCATGTGCAAGCTTGAAACTTTTTGCATATTATTTTATGAGATGGACCAGGAGAGGGATGAAGAACTTGTGTTACAAAGTGTTTTATAACAATCATGTTTCTATAACACTAAGCATACAAAAACTGGGGTGCTTTAGAATCCAGATAACTTCTGAAAAAAGTGATACACTTGTGACTATACGATTCTGATACACATACAATAGTTCTAACAAATATACTGAACTATTCTTGCAATATGAATAGAAATTATACAATCCAGTTTCTAAGTATCAGTAAAGATCTACTGTTTCCACAGCATAAGAAATAAAATTCCCTTTCTGAAGTTCAGATATGTTGCTGGTACTGCAGGAAAAGATCTGGTGGAAGTTCCCCAGGCCTCATGCCAAAAATGTCTTTGAAATCTTATTGGAAAAAATCACAGCATATGTCCTGCTTGCATCTTCTGATTTGAAATCAGAAACTTGAAGTTCTTACAGTAATCAAGTAGTGCAAGATTTTGTTAGGTCAATAGTTGTAATGTTTTAATATATTTAAATATCAATAATTTCAACCTTGTAAATTGGTGATGGATTTTCTCTGCTTTCTAGGTAAATAATTGTAGTAAAAATACAATTTTGATTTCAGCAATCATTCTGCAAAAGCTCCTTATAATGTGCATATGCCTTCAGTTTTTCTGGTACAAATATTAGCAGGTGCTATCCTTGGTTCTACAGACAAAATATTAGACCCTTATATTATCTCTCACCAGCAACACAGATATCCTTGAAGAGCAGCAAGCGAAGTCCTGCAGAACCTTGCAGATAAATGTTCTGAAGCACAATGATAAAGGAACCAACACAAACCCACTTTCTTTCCTCTGCCTTTCTCATTGATTGCTTAAACATCAATATTACTTAATGTTCTTTAAGCAGGAAATTTTATATGCACTAATAGAATTAGATTCACTTAGGATAACAATTTTAATTAAGTAAGGTACTGGGAAATCCACCTTGAGAAGATATATTAGGATTGGTTTTCATGGATATCTCTCTACTTGCTGGGAGTATTTGCATGAAATTCAGTATGTGTTAAAGGATAATTATATTTAAGTAATAGAACATATTTTAAACTTTTTTCTTTTTTTTTTTCTTATCCATGATGAAGTACCTCTTTATGTACTATCATTGGCCTCAAAATCCTTATGTGATTTCATGCAGGTTTCCTCACTTGAATATTCACTGTTAAGGATCTGCTAGTGGGCTTTTCATCTCCTTCTCTTCCGTGTTGTTGGGATGCACAAAAAATTTGACTCTGCCACCAAATATCTGTATGCCAGTGTTACATTTTCTAGTGCAGAAAGTGGCCAGGGTCTAGAGTTTAGTGCAGCACTACTGGCCACTACGGTCTGCTTATCACTGCACAGAGGCCAGGGCTGGGATGATAATTTCACAGATTTGATTTTCTCATTTCACCATCCTAAAATGCACTAAGCAGTATGACTCTGTCTTGTTTTTCAAATTGTGGAGGTGAAGTCAATTAGCGATTTTTATATATATATATGGTAATTAATAATTATGGTATGTGTCTCCATGAAGCAGATAGACAATTTGAATTATTAATTATCTGCCTACCAGATCGACCTGGTGATCTATCCAACCACTATTAGGTAAGCAAATTCCTACATAAAATACTTCTGTATCTATTCTTCATTTAAGCATTTTGCTGACACAGAAAGATAATATTATGGCTAGTAGTCTTAAAAATTTTTATCAAGTTTACGTCTATTATAGAGCTTTGCACAAGTTATATTTCGTGAAGTTTATAAAGTACTCAGAACTTGGCACTGGAGGGCAGAAGGCAGAGTATGATTTGCATTGACAGAAGAGTGACCATGCTGTGCAGAGAGAAGTGTGTTGTACTTTAATTTAAGTGAAATCGTGACTTGCTGTGACTTATGTAACTCAATGCACACAGATATCATAACAGTCTTTGAACAAAATAGGAAATTAAATGAAGAACAGGTAATAAACACACTATTTCATTCACTGACAGTCGTTTAAATCTGAATTTTACACTTTTTTTTTTTTAATTCTTACTACATAACCGAATTAAGCCTTAGGGTCTAGAAGCTGAATTCAAGGCCCTCAGATTTATCAATCACTATATACATGCCCTTTAGCTTCTGAAGTCTAAGTCCCTAATTTTCCTTCTATGTTTGAAACCTTTTCCTTCAACAGGAAACAAAAAGAAGACAACAAAAAAGATCATTCCACAGTTACTACTTCTGCTATTTCCTCTGTCAATCAACCAAGATCTGAACCTGTTTACTTAAATGCCACTTATTTTACTAATGTTTTGAGGTACGTTGAGTTGCAAATGAATAAGCATTATTACACATATATTTAGAGACACACGAAAGTAAAAGAAAATGTGATCTCGGTGAATGCATGACCAAAACGTTTGGTAGTCCTTGGGAATACAAAATAATAGATACTGTTGCAATTAAAAAACCAGTCTGAATCTGATGGTTTTTTATATTATAAAACTATATATATATATACTTTTCATATTTATTTTTCATTTTTACCCTCTGGTATCTCAAATCAAAGGTGTTTTTCTTACCATTTCATTTTTATTTAGTATTTCACACATTTTATACACTAATTCTGGTTTTAGAGAACAAAAGTATTAAATTTATAAATAGTGGCTTCAAACAACAAATAAATATCAAGAAGGATCTAGGCAGAAAAACCATATCATATGCAACAGATGATATGAAACCTCTTGAAGGCCCTAAAGTCCTTCAGGAATAGAAAATTATACTACCAAATATGCTTGAAAAGGTGCCTGAATGAATGAGGATCTTCATGATGCAAAATATAAACCTCACTGATTTAAGGCATCACATCAAGCACTTAGTATTATCTAATATTATTTGTTTTGATATATCAATACATATTATTTTCAGTGGTTAAATTTTTAAAAAATAATTTCTTCAATAATGCTTATTTGTGATATTTACGAAGTCTGCACTACCATATGCTACACAATACCCATTTGGTATAGACGTCCTTTTATGTGTTTCTTAGATGTTTTCCCACATAATTTTTGGTACTTGGGTCACCTGTGTTAGAATCATGCAGTACTGGACAGAATAAGGTTGACACCACCAGAAAGGGGTTCAGGTCCTGTGATTCATGCTCTATAGATGCCTTTATCTTTTCATTTGCTAGTAATACTCATCAGAGTAACTAGAATCTTAATAAGACTAGAGTCTTACTAAGGGAGCCCTTAATTGCAGTATATATGGGATACCTTAGGTGAAAGAGGGATGCCTACTTCTAATTATTATTATAAAGCTTCCTCAGTGTTGATATCTGTTCTAGGAAACCAGAAAAGACCAAACCTACCTTTCATAAAGTCGTGATGACTGTCATTATTGAATTACATTTTCAGCCTCCAACTTATTACAAATCGTAAATTGTCCTCAAGTCTTAGAAGTGGTATTAGTTACATTAAAATTCAAAACAGTAGTTCCACTGGTTTGCCCTTTTATGCTTTTCCTCCCTTCTGTTTCTGTTAATAAAATAAAATGCCAAATACAGTACTAAAAGTTTTTCACTGGCAGAATAAAAGCTTTTATTCACTGAAAAAAGGGTATGGGAAAAGCGCACAAGCTGTAAGATGACTTCTGTTTTTGACAAAATAAAAGGGATGTATTTATACAATATGCTTATGTAAAAAAAGAAGAAGTGATACAGTTTTTAAGATTTCATCCCATTCAGTCAAAAATCCCTGATACTTTAGTCGAGACTCATAAGGCAATTACCTTGGGAGCTCTTTGGACAGCTCAGTTTTAACAAATCTTAGCAAATGGGAATGAGAAGAAATAAAAGCCTAGTGACATATGCTTAATCCTATAAAAAGATAAAAGAGGATAAACCAGAGGACAACAGTTTGGCATTACTCCTGTGTAAAATAGCCAAATGGTTGTTTTTGCACTGTACTAATAAAGATTTAAAGCCAGCATGGTTTCATGAAAGGAAGGCTTCAGTTTTTCTGGTAGGACTTGTTTTTACAAAACTGCACATTCTTAAAAGTAATTCTATTTCTTTGACACACCTTCTCCTCCAAGGCATTTTAATTCTACATAACATTTTTATTAATAATATTGCATTAGGGAATTAATCAGTAATGCATCAGAGGGACTTAAAATTGTCTCACTGACATATCTCAAAATATAATTGTTACAGATGAGGTAATAATGAGCAGGGACATTTCTGCTGGGGATGCTTAAGTGGCAAATTTTTGGTTCACTCTTTAGTACTTCCTGTTACGATCTCAATAAATATAGAAAACCTTCACTGAAAAAGTTTAAAAATTGCACACAAAAGGATAGAAAATATTGACGAGGAAAAGTTACTAACTCATATTCTGCAGTCATTGGATTCACTGGCATACTCATATCCTTCCTAAAGTCATAACTCTGTTCTCAGTGAATAATTGTACTGCCTGTGCTATCAGTAAACATAACTGTTGGGGGTTGAGGAGGTTTTCTTTTTGTGTGTGTGTGTGTTCTTTTCTTCTCCTCTCAAAGGAATTTTTCCCCATGTTAAGGCACGATTGCTGGGTACTTAAGAGAAACAAAGGACCAAGCCAGCCACAAGGGAGGGGCACAATTGTCCCTTTTTGTCTTGGTGGCGTCTTCTCAGGTGGGGGAGTGGGGACATCGAGAGATTTAGAACTGGGAAAAGAAGTGGGGTGCCGGTGTTTGGGACTCATTGCTCTCCGGGCGTTTGGAGGGAGCGGAGACTGCAGTGACCGTGGGGAGAACCATCTCACTACGAGGCCGTGTTTTCTGCTGTTTGTCCTCCTGCCCTGCCCTGCCTCCGCCATCCCTTCACCGCTGCTTTTGGAGCTTTCGCTGCGCCATAGCACTGCAGGCACCGCCCCTTGCCTGCCGAGGGGTCCCGGANCCTGTCCAAACCAGGACAATAACACACACATCTCTGCATCTAGATGGTGGGTGTAATCAAATCTTGTGTTTCATGGTTTCAGCTTGACTCTTGTAGAAGTCAGGACTTCTTTTCCTTCTCTTTCTGCAGAACTGGCTTGAAGAAATCAGCTTCTCTTTCTTTCTTTTTTTGTCCCCATGAAACATTACAGATTTCAGACTAAATAAACTAGCCCAAAATTTACAGAGAGAGTAGATAACAGTGTGCCAAGAATTTCATTCCATTGACTGACTCCACAAGTTATGATCACAATGAAATCCCAAACTGGGAATGGAAACAATTTTTCTTTAAGGCTGGCAGAGAAATCACCATTTCAGTGCCAAAACTTGGATAATTTTCTTGAATTGTTTGGCTATATCACATTCCAAACCATGATCTCATGGTCCTTGATTTTCTCTCTCTATGGTGCAACCTAAAATTTGAGTCTTGACAGGCTTTAATCAAGGTAAAAGCTGTACCACTTTTTAGCTAGTAACATACCAGAAATTATGATTAAAATATCCAGGTGTCCTCTGCTTTTGACTCTATGAAATAGTTAAAATCATTTTTAGTGCCTAGATTTTGTAAATTACCAGTCTTAAGTTTAACTGAAGAAGTTATATTGTTCCAAAGAATGTTATTTAAAAATGGATTTGAGAACAGTTAATTCTAAATATTTTTTTTTTATCGTATGACTAGTTTTGGTTGTGCAGAATATTAAAGTTTGCCATAGAATCATTGTGAGGGAATAACCCTCTTTGCTTGGCATACCTAGCAAGAAGCCACTCTCTGAATAGCGCATGAAGTCTGATTTCTACTCCCCGCCTGTTCAATGAGCTTGGGCTCTTTAGAAAGTCAAGAAGCTGCTGTCAACTTTACCTCTATAAACAGAGTATAAAGGCAGTGGTATTTACTTTCAGAAGGTCTATCCTATCAAAGGATACCTGTCCTCACCATTTACAGACCCGTAAGTAATCAGCAAAATAGAACCAAATCAGAAATTCCAAGTTAAAAATCTTTTGAACATACATGGAAGTAACTTTTAAAATTTAATTCAGTATGATACATAAAATGGATATTAATGTTAATGGATAGAAAATCATAAATGCACATTACACAAGGTAGAGATATATTTTAATTTTGGGAGCATCAGCAGGAGCTGAATCATAAGGACACATTATTTCTTTATCTATCTATCTATCTATCTATCTATCTATCTATCTATCTATCTATCTATTTATGTACTTGTCTGAATAAGAGCCTTGGGTTCAAGATGAAATCAAAGATCTGTGTAAGGTTTCTTACATATCTGGGTTCTGTGTAAAAAGCAGAAACTCCCTCTCTTCTGATCTTATAGTGATAGGATAAGTAGCAATATAACATAAAGCCCTGTAGCCCTTTCATTATTTAACACTGATACAGAATTCTGAAAATGCAAAGAAAGTATAAACATAGCATACTTTTAAAAGAACTTAAAGCACATGCACCTATTGCTTTTGGCAATGCAGAGAAATTTTTTCTTCTATTTTGCCTCTGTACTTTTTTTTTGTTTGTTTGTTCGCTGCATTATTATCAGACCAGTTTCTGGTGACAGACACTCTGTTATAATTTTTTTCTTGTTGACAGTGCTAGATGGCAGTAATTGGTTTATTGCAATATTCTGAGGAAGTTAAAAAAGAAAGTAGATATTTTTAAAACATACATTTCTCCAACATATTGAGTGTTCATAAAAAATCAGTAAGGAAAAATTAATAAACACCATACACAAAAAAATACAAAATCAAAACCATAAGAACCCTAAACAAACCACCAAACAAACAAACAAATAAACCAAACAAAAACAGAAATTACATCTGTCAGGATGAATCCCTGGGGCATCCCTGGATGAATGCTGTGTGTCCTGGACAAGGCCTCTGAACTGTAGGCCCCAAACTTTGTCCATACTGGGAGATATATCACAGCAAATCAACACTCCCTCTCTACTGCCATTCCCTGTTTCCTTTGGAAGAAAATTCAGGGGCATCATGATGTGATGCTCAGGGCAGTCTCTTCTCACTATGGACTTGGGATATACTGTATAATACAGTCACCATTACAGTCCTGAACAGGAAGACTCTACTTTAGAAACCAGGCATGCCTATTGCTTTTTAATATTATGATCCTTTACACTGTGATTTGAAATATTTATATAATATCATTTTTGCAACATTTTTCCTTGGACAGGACAGAGGTCACCTCACCATATTAAACATGACCTAATCTGGTTGTATTTTTTCTTCTCCTCTGTCTAGTTCCACCTGTTTTATTATTTTTCCTTAAAAATCACAAAATTCAGTATTATATATGTGCCTGAAATATATTCAGAAATGTGAACTCCTGACCCGCCTGTTTTGTGTTTGATGTAGTAACACAACTCCCACAAAATGCATCAGGTGGAAAATCAGGCAGCACAGTATCATTAACACAGTGCTACCACAACTGAGAGTTCTTCTGAACATCCCTTAAACTTCAAGTTATACTCACTTCTAGATAGCACTAAAAATCACTACAACATAATATTCTACATTTTTTTGGTAAGATCAAGAAGACTTAATTTAAGTTTATAGCATATAATTATCTGCTACTTGTCATAAATTAGAGCAAATAGCATTTTCTCTTTGTTTGGTTGGGGTTTCGTCTGTTTTATCTGATTTTTATCCAAAGTGATCATCAAATAGCGAAGAACTGCTAATCTCTCACAAGTGACCTCAAAGTGTGGTACAGTGAATTGTCCTTTTCTACTTCATATATACTGTTCTAATTGTCAGAAAAAATAGACTATGTGGTGACAAGTGTCCATGTTCTAGCTATACCTTAGGCAAAAGGACAGCTTAAAAAAAAAAAAGTGTCACCAAGTGATTACAAACTAGAATGCCTGCAGTAAAACTTTCTCTTTTTTTTGTGCTTGACCCTCGTGAGTCACCCAGCTGCCAGTACTGCAAATCATTTATTGATTTTGTTGTATCCAAGGTTTTTCTTTTCTCCTATTTCACTTACATCAGAGAGATCTATGACACAGCAACTGTTATTTTGACTAACACTATGAAGGCACATGAAAATATAATTGCACATCAGGTATGTTTATTACAGTATGAATAAATTAAGTGAAGACTCAGCAGCTGGAGGAAAATGTATTTACTCGAAGAAAATAAATTTCATAAACAGTGAAAAACTCGCAACTATTAACAATATCAAAGAGCCACAAGGCTCCATATTCTATTTTAAATGTCTGGTTTCTCAGTGGAAGTAGTATTCTGTATTTCATTTTTTCATTTTCTGATGCACATTTACAGATGCAAACCATGTATGAGAAATTTTAGATATTGCAGATCGTTACAGTGTCGTTGAAAACCACATACATGCATCATGTTACCTAGGCCATTTCCTATAAGCATGCCCACCTCCAAAGAGCATTAAAACTGTTTATAACATTTCTTCTTTATAGATTTAATATATTTTAATTTTTACAAAGGCGTGGGAGATTTTGCTCAATCCAACTCTTTTTTTTTTAATTGTATGCAGTAGTGTTATGCTTTAATTCTGAGGTATTAAAAAACATCCCCACTTTTATACAAACACATTTTAAAAGTCTCTCTATCTGCCTTCTGATTCCACACACAGAAGAAATCTATCACTACATTATGTTGTGGAGCTACTGCAGGCTATTGTTAGCATTTTAATAAAGTCCACAACTGAGTGTCATGATAGTTCTCAACAGAGAACTATTCTTTTAATATCTCAAATGAAATCATTACTATTATTTCTGTGATAGTGTGAATCTCATATTGCATGGCTCAAACCACAAAAAAGTGTGTTTAAATCATTTATTGGTATATCAGTACTATTGTACTGATCTTAGTACTGTACACCAGAGACCTATAAATTGGCATCCGTCTTCTTTGTTTAATCAAGTTGAATAGTATAATATTCAAACATTTTAAAACAGTACTTCAAGAGTGAAGCATTTTGCTTTTCATAAAGCAAGCCGTAGTAAGGTGCTTTGTGTCGTGAGATTGAATATATCCATCACTTCTCCGTATGTATGTTTACTTTAAAGATGAAACAACTTCCTTTTCATGGTGTACATTAATTTTCACATCCACTCTTGCAATCTGAGTATATATAATAAAAGACCATCATTTATATCGTAAACACAAATAATTTGTCTGGCCTACACTTTCTGCCTTTAAAAAAATTAACTGTTAGGTAGCTTTAAGTCTCCACCTCATCAATTTTCTCAGTGAAAAAGAAAGTAAATGTAATTATTTAATTCTGTAATTCTGTAATTTGTTATAACTGTCTTCCTTCGTAAAGCAAAAAAACCTGCTTTCATTAATGTCAGAATGAATTTCAATCTTGCAAGTATGCAACAAGGGTAATATAATATAATGATTTTTATAGTGATTTATTTTTATGTCCATTTGAACGAACAGATGCAGAAACTTTCCTGGATATTGCTGTGGATATGTGCAAAAAAACAGTTGGCATCTTCAAAATCTGGTGTAACCAATCTGACACTTTCAAGTCTGTAATAATCCATAGCATGCAGATGTCAGTATTTTAGTAAGTGCTTTTACAAATGGTGGTATGAGCTCAGCTTCTGCTCCTCCTAAACAGTGGAATTTGTTGCAACATTGACAGAAGCTGCTTTGGTGAGAAAGTGGTTATTATGCTTGCAGATCATTTACCTTTGCATGGACGTCACAGCTGCCAAGGGACACTGTAAGGGCCACCAGAGGACCAAGGGATTCCTCCTGCCCAGGTGCTGGTGGCCAGCCTGGGTGCCCCGAGGCTCAGGGTTATCCAGTGCTGGATGATGGGCACAGCTGCTGCATTCCCATGTACAAGTCCAGCCGGCAGCAAGGCTGAGTGTCCCTCCCAGACATGCACGGAGGACACTGACACAGCTGTCAACCTCACCGCCACAGCCAGGCAACAGTGACATTCAACAGCACCCACTTGTACTGGGTGTACGTCTGCCACCAGAGCTGATGTCACACAAAGCCTTACACAGCCCAGTTGTGTTGTCCTTCAGTCCATCAGGCCTGAAGATCACACAAATGCCTCTGTGCTCTGGATTTACACAAGCACATGCACACACACATACATGCACACACATTCACAGATCCGTTGAGCATCACCATCTGTCTGATTGCTACCCTTAGGGCTTTCCAGACACTCTAACCTCTTCCACTGATCTCCCACTCACTGGCTGGTCCACCTTGGTGATGTCTAGCAAACACACATGAACTCTCTCACTTGTCTTCTCAGTCTCCACATTCATTTTTCCCCCCAGTACTAGCATGGACCCTCTGCGTTGTCCTGAGACCGCCTGCTTGCCATCCGGCCCACGCCCACACACACCAGATCAGAGGCAGCCATGCAGGCAGTGGTCCCTGTGGCTGCTGGCCTGCAGCTGCATGGCTCCTATCCATACTCCACCTGGTGCTGGGATCCTCACTTGCTCCAGGTGCCTGGCACCATGGGCACAAGGGCCCTGCGGCCAAAGGTTTGCCTCTGGTTTCTGGCACTTGCACCAGTCACTGCAAACCTCCAGCTGCTCCACAGCAAACATGTGGAACTGTTTGAGCCAGGTGCCTCCCAGCTGCTGACTCTGAGCTCCTCGCTCCTTCCAGTTCCTGGCACGATGAATACATGGGCTTTTTCCAGGATATTACTCCTGTTGCTGGTACTTCTCAACTGTTCCAACCTCTTAGACCCTGCAGTACCCACATATGGGTTGAAAAGTGAGATTATGTAGAAAGAGCATTAAGGATGGATTCAGAAAGAAGATTTGATAGCAGCAGCAATTGAGGAGACTGAGAACTGTTTACATGATCAGATCCTTTAATATTTGCTTCTCTCTATTGTTTCTCACTAGTTACTGCACCTTAAACATTTCTCAGTAAGTTTTGCCTAGTGCCACAGGCTCCCTCAAATATCCAAACCCTCATGTTCATCTTATTTCTGCCTTCTTATCAGTCATAAAGCCCAGGTTCTTATCAGTTATAAAGTTCAGGCTGGCCTTCTTGAAGCCTGTGTTCCATCAATTGGCAGCTGAACATTTTCCATTATGGTTTGTCAGATTTGTGGCTCTGTAATTTTGTTTATTGCATTCCCTTTCACTTACTATTCCATTGAAAGTAAAAGTTTCTTGATCTGCTAATCTTACCAAAGCAGATGGTCTCACAGACCACACATCCTTACATAAACATTTTCTCAGTTTTCTCAGGTGAGGACTATTCCTACAATCATTTCATGATCCCCTGACATTGTGAAGCGGAAGTTCAAATCATAGCAACTGTCCTTTTTTATTTACAATTTGAATTATACAAAACCTAATTACTTTGATGTATTGTAGCTCACCTGAAGAGTACGGTGGCTTTTTTTTTCTTATTAATAAAGGATGGGGTCATTTTGTACACCTATAGCAACAGTAAGTTGTTTCTGAATATTCAATAATTTCATATATAACATAGATTTAATGTTTGTCTATTTTCAGGACTTCATTTATGACAGAACAAGCTTGAAGCATGAAAAGCCTTGATAACATTAGAAAGAAACTAATTTCTCATAGGAAACCATTTTACAATATGTAATTTTTTACATATAATTTGGAATTCTTAAAAGAAAGGATCATCCATTACCCAGCATAAAGACATTTTAGTGAATATTGAACCTATTAAGGCAACCATAGTAGTTACACAAAATGCATATAATGTAGTCAGGTCTGTAGAATTTGTAATTCTTAGTTTATGCTATTATGTAATATTGGACTCAGGAAAGTTTCCTTAACTTTAGTTGGATAGAAAACAGAAATTAATCAATATTCATCTATGTTGCAGTTCTTTTCTGTCAATATCAGCAGTATTTTAAAGGCAGTTGTTTCTCTGTGTGTATGTCTTCCATCACCATATATGCTCTACAAATCTATGAAATATCCACAAGTGAGAAACTTGATATTAATTTTTTGAAGGGACACTTAAGACCACTGCCCTGTATTGACACTGACCGCTGGCCGCCCGGAGGCCAAGCAGGCGTCTTGCTGAGGCGTCCCGGTCAAAGACAAGCCACAGCTTGGCACACAGGTCCCTCTGTGCTGCTAAAGGCTCCTGCGTGGAGCTGGCAGCAGTCCGATGATACAACGCAGCGAGCGGCAGAGCCAAAGGAGGAGAGAAGGACTCAGTGTAGCAGCTAACCAGTCTTTATACCCCACTCCAGGGGACGGGAGAACTCAGCACCAAGAGAGCAGAGCTACCAAGAGCAGAACGAAGAGTTACAGCAACTTATAAAGGGGGAGGCGGAGAAGGGCGGTGCAAAGGGATAAACCAATGGGAAAATGACATGGGGTGACAGCCAACAAATCATAGGGTCTCAGGGGAGGGCCCGATTTAAAAGAACCAACGGGGGAGTCTAACTGAACAAAACTTTCTAGCAAATTATTGAATAGGGAACAGGGAGCATGAATAAACATTAGGGTTGCATAAACTGGGGAGGTACAAACTATACCCAATGAGGGGAACAGGGAGGCGGGAGTAACAGGGAGAAATCAATGGATAATTAAATGACCTTTGACTGACATAGAACCTTGGGGACTGGGGGGTGGTGACCCAATCCTAGAGTGACCCCCAGTGGGGGCATGGTCTACACCTCAGTACTGCCCTCAAACCCGCCCTCGGACCCACCGTCCTGGGTGGGGAAATCCACCCACTGGATGCCCTGACTGACTTTCATCGACCACAGCCCAGGAGTAGGCTGGGTCACTGCAACTCTTTATCATCTCCAAGTCTTTCCTATACATAAACTGAGTATTTCCAATAGTTCATTTAAAAAACGAAAGGACAGAAACAAGAGCAACTTGTCAAAGTCCCTAGTCCGTACAGCTTTTCTAATACATAGAAAGAAATTATCATCCCACACATAATAGCAGTCTGGTGAGTGCCTGTGGGACTGAGCTTTGCAACAGAGTTTGGATCTATATCTCCCTACACAATTCTAAAACAAAGACAATAGCTTGATTTTTAATGAAAGTATATTGTTAGTTGCCGAAGTGCAATAGCTGTATTTGTTTTCTCAGGTACAGCTGAATAAATATCAACTTCATAATATTTAAAATATATATTGAGAAATAAAAAGGTTATTTCTTTTCAGCAGTTCTAGATTGAACCTATTATTACTTATCATCTAAACCGTAATATTCTTTTCTTTTCCATAAATACTTAGGAGGCCTCTAATCACAGCATCCTGGAAAGAGTTATTGCTTTAGCGTTTCAAAGCTTGTGATTATCTTTTGGCAAAGATAGTGTTGTGTTTATGCATACTATATTCTGCTGGTTCATACATACAAAATAATATTTCAAAGTGTCAAATGGAACAATTTCTTTTAAGTTTGAAATCAACACACTTAGTCCTTCATTATGCTGTATGGAATACATTTGATTTCTGGCAGAGAAAATAACATGTTACCGTAAATGTTTCAGGCAAGACCAATATGGAAATAGCACTGATTTAACATTTTAAAATTCAGTAGGAGCTGTAGAGTTTCCATATGCAAGATTCCCACTGATTTAGAAATGGCTGGAGACACATGGCATGAATGTAGAGACTTAGAAATGGTCTCTTTATCCTTCTTTTCTTTTCTTTTCTTTTCTTTTCTTTTCTTTTCTTTTCTTTTCTTTTCTTTTCTTTTCTTTTCTTTTCTTTTCTTTNTTCCTTTTCCTTTTCCTTTTCCTTTTCCTTTTCCTTTTCCTTTCTTTTTCCCTGTGGAATAGCATGTTCTATAGGCAAATAAACAATCAGTTGGAAACAAGTAAATTTTAGTGTCAAGACTTTACTGTGTTGTAGAAGATAAAACGTGGAGGATTTCTATTCATATCAGCTACTAATATCTTTTTTTTTAGCATATGCATTATGATACAAGATAATTGTGCCAACAATGGTGTGTCCACTGTTAAAAGTCATGAAGTGGGAAAATACAATTTCTTGATCAAAACCCACTCAAAGTTTAAACAGGGGTAAGGGAAATGGCATATTTGAAGTTATAAGAAAAATTTCCAAGAAAATAAGACAAAAACTGATTTCATTAACAATAAGAAATTAAAAAAAAAAAAAGACTCATCTCATTCTGTGTAAGAATCTGAGGGAAAGGAAGAAATTTTATGGGGCTTTTTTCTCACTTGTTCAGACCTTGAGATCATTGTCTAGCATATCAAAATATAGAAAGTGCCAGTACAGATTAACTGATAAATCATACCAAGGCCAGGCTGGGCAGGACTTTGAGCAACCTGGTCTCATAGAAGGTGTCCCTTCCCATGGCAGAAAGGTCTTTTCCAACTCAAACCACTCTATGCTTCCATAGGTGATACCTGCTCTTTAAAGGTGTTCGTGGCAACTTTCCTCTTGTCATGGGTAACACACTGTTGCACGGCTGATGTAATAGTTGTAGTTAAAAGCCCAACTCCCATAGTTTAGATTTAGAAATGAAATGAGATGTGGAAATAAAAGCAAAATCCAGAGTCCTGAGATACATGGTTTATACAATACAGAGGAAGAATAGGGTATTTCAGAAAAAGAAAGATCCTGCAGAGTCAACATAGTAAGCAAGAGCTGCAGAACAGGTTTTACTAACATGGTCCAGCTCATGGCTTGGGCTGGAGCTGGATAATGCTTCTGTCAGGATGACTCCACTCTGCCTTCCTGCAGAGGAGCAAAGGAAGACTGCACCTGCTCCCCAGCAGAAAATGCCCTATATTCCCCACCCACTTTGCTGTGTGGTCAGAATCCTACAAACTCCTGTTGCATCCATTTGACAGCAGAAGCTGAGGTCGCACAAGGGAGGTCCAAGTTAACTTTCTTGGCTAATGGAACTGGGCAAATCCTCCCCCTCTCTGGGCATCTCTGAGCTGTAAAGACCCTGCACTTCAATCAGCCCTTCTGTTACTCAGGTCTCCCACGACACGTGCAGCCCAAGTCTCCTCTGACAAAAGCAGAGGTCAAGTGCTCCCTTCAAATGAAGTCCAAGTGATTTTAGTCAACAGTTCAACAGTTATGAGATTTAGATAACCAGTTGTATACTTGCATCCAAAGCTCTTATGTTCCTGACAGGAATTAAATTCACATTTTTGACTCAGTAAGGTCAGTCTAAAATCATTAAGCTAGAATATATTTTTAAAAAGAGATAAAACAGTTGCTCATCTTTGCTTGGTATATTAGAGGATTGACTGGAATCGGAGGAAGAAAGAACAATCATAAAGACAATCGATTCTGTAACCCAGTGATAAAAGCATTTTTTGGAGAATTAACTATGTTCTATTCCCCATTTTTAAGAGTTATTTGAGCTTTTTGTAACCCCTGCCTCTATTTTTATTTAATAAAAAGTGCATTAACTTTTTATACAAAGAAGCATAATACCTACACACTGAAACACAAATTTGCAACCCATTTTATTTCCTTACCAGGCATATTGGGTGAGTTATAGTTGACCCAAATGCATGAAGAGAATATAACTTTAACAAAGTGGTGGTTCATATTATGATTATAGAGGAATATGTAAGATTCTTGTAGTAAAAAGTATGTACATTCAGTGAAATAATAATCTTTTTATTTTGAACTATTTATGTGTCTGCTCTGTTGTATTTCTGTGCCACACATGCTTGATCTCATTTTTGAACTACACAGATATAGCAGGACCTTTTAAGTATATATTGTATATAGTCCACTCATCCTGGTGAAGATGAGAACAGATACAATGCTCCTAAAAAGCAACTGAGCATTTTCTCGCTCTTAAGTCAATTGTTTGTTGGAGATAGATAAAAAATACCTACTTCAAAACAAGGACATCCACAGTAGCTTTTGTTGAAATAATGACACTAGAGAAGAAATTCCCGTATGTTGTCTGATGCATAAATCCTGAGACATATTAATCTAAAATTTCCTACACCCTCATTATTATTTTTGATCTTTACTCCCACCTCCATCTCCATTTCCCCAAAATGATTTATTGGTAGAAGGCTTAATAAGATAATAGAGGCTTATAGAAATCTGAAAACCTGCTCTAAACAGTAATAACTTCAGGTTGTTTTGAGATTAGGAGGAACATAGGAATGCAAAGAATTTAATTAACAGATCTTTTAATAGTGCTAGCAGAATAGACTACCTTTAATAAGAATCCATCACTGATAATTACTTTCTAGCCTGAGTGAAAGCTTTGTATGTCAGAAACGGAAAACAGGATTGTTTATCTATTATAATTATATGGAGAAATAAATATATCTTCAGTGATTGGACTAATTGCTTCTATACAGATAAAACGGCAGAATTAAGGAAAAAAATAAAAAATATATGGGTTTTATTACTGAAGTAATTGCAGTGAGGAGTTGACTAGCTAATGAGCTGTAACGCAGGTTATAACTTGAGAGAGAAGAGAAGAAAAAGAAAGAAAACCCCAGAAATCTGAGTAATGTTAGTTGATAACAACAGAACTCAGATACTCAGTTTTCTTCTTATGTATTTTCCCCAAACTCTGTGTTACTTATATAGAACTAAACTGTGCACAGTAAGCAGAGGACTTCTGGGCCT
>VYZQ01022708.1:10272-32985 GCA_013400655.1 Mystacornis crossleyi | reverse complement strand
TGGGGTACAGGATAATTGGCAACTGAACAGAAATGAGCACTTGTGCAGAAGAGGGAGTCATTCCTGAAGGTCCCAAGACATGGAGCCTTGTCTTTTGACTTCACTGTAAAAGTGAAGCAAAGGAAACTGTTTAATTTCACACTGAAATGGACTATGGAGATTAACACAATCCATCCACACAATGGTTGAGGTTGGAAGGGACTTCTGGAAGTCACTTTGTTTACCCCCCAGCTCAAATGGGGCAGCCAGGAGCTGGCTCCCAAGGACAGTGTGCAGACAGATCCAGTATCTCCAAGGATGGAGACTCCACAACCTTCTTGGACAATGTGCCAGTATATGGTCACCCTCACCATGAGAAAGTCTATTTATCCCGCTCTCAGTTATGAAGGCAGGGATCTCCAGCCGAAAAGAGATTATTTCTTAAGCCCTTCCAGCTGAATGCAGCAGCATATACTCACCCAAGCACATTTATTCTAACACATTACTCAAAATGATTTTTTTTCCTGGTGTTTTATTTCAGAACATTCAAACCAAACCAGAGAAATGTACGGAGCATACAATTTTTATAGATTTCACCTTTCAACAGTTTTTGAAATGTTCCTGTGGCTTTTGAGGGAAAAAAAAAAACAAACAGAGGAGCATTAGTAAGTCATGTTCCTAATAAATATATACAATTTATTAGCACAAACCCCAAATACTTCATCCTTGAGGGGTAGAAGAGATATTATTATGGTAAGACCATAATTTCACATACAGCCTTTTTCTTGTTTCTATGGAAATCCTGCTAGATTTGGAAAAGTTGTTAGCCACTAAAAATATGATTTGCAGAAGGACTTATTACTGCATCTCAAGGTTTCTGAGATATTGTGCGTTTGCTGTAACCTTCACTCATTCCCAGAAACAGCCAAATGGACCAGATGCCTAAGCGGGACTTTTAGTTCTTTAGCCTAAGGAAAAATGCATCAGGCTTGGTATCAGAACATCACGAGGTCAGAACTAACCACAGTCAGAGGCAGAAAAATAATTTGTTTATTTTATAGGCCTTTCCCTCTGCAAGGCCAACTTTACAATCTCACTGTCACTAGAACGAGACAAGTAGCAGCTTCTATTTCCTACAGAACAGTTCCCCGAGAAGTCCACATGATTACTTTTAGCAACACTAAGAAAAACACTGAGAGATGGTGTAAATGATCCAGACTTTCTCAGCATTACGTGTCCTGTGTTCAAAACAAAAGTTCTTGAAGCAAACGGTTGTGAGTTTGGTTTCTTCTTTTTTTTTTTTTTTTTTTTTTTTTTATTTTTTTTNTTTAATTTGTATTAAGAAAATATGACTTAACAAAGCTGCAAAATGCCAGACTTTGGACCACATGTGCAATCTTCACTGAATCCTGATGGGACACACCGTGTGAGGATACAGTGAATGCACAAAAGCAGCACTGTGTCCTCCTATTCTCCTTTGTGGCTCCACATCTATTGATGTTTAATTTCCACATAATAAAAGAGCTCGCATTCACTGCAGCACTAGCTTGTGCTTCCTGATATTAGGATCAAGCTCAGACACAAAGCACACCCAGTCACAATTCAGTGCACAGCTTCTGATTCACAGATGAGAACAAAGCTACCAGACACTGCATGCCTTCTTGAACTGTTAAAACAGTAAACAGTGCTGCAGTGTGTGCATGCAATGCTCCTCTTATCTTCCCCATGATACTTTTCTGTCCCACACGAGTGCAAGTTTCATCACACAAACACAGGACACATTAAAATTTAAGGTGGCCAGCCCAGAAATCCCAGCAGTTAAAAATAACTAAGGTAATGAGATTATTTTGCTAGCTGAATCTCTATCCTTCACATATAACACAAAGCCCGTTATTTTTATAACAACATAAGCAGACAGCATTGCTGGTAATTACTTTGGCATTTCTTGGCTCTTAAGAGTTCAAGTCTGACTTGCACTCTTTGCTTGAAGAGGGACAGCAGCCTTGAGAAACAGGTATGGTCAAAACAGATATGTATTATGCATATACTGCCTTACTCTGAAAACTGTTTTTCTGTTCCAGCTGGCAGCTTCTGGCAGTGCTCTAAGCAACAGGATAAGGGGAAATTCTGAACTGATTCCTCTATACAAATACTTTGACTTCATGATCTTTTAAACGTATGCAGTTGCTGATTACGATCATAACATCTTTTCATAGGTAACACATGAAGTGCAACAGATTTTCAAGGAAAAGGAATTACCTTCATATTCTCCCCCTCCTACACCCCAGATCTCACCCTGCATTTTGGTTTACCTTAACTTTAACGCAGACTCAAGTAATTTTCTCCCTTAGAGAAAGGGGTCAGCCGAGCAGAACTATATTGCCACTTCCTACACATAATTAGGCCTGGGCCATTAACAGTAAGAACGTGTACAGACTCAATTACGTGTGTTTGGGAATACATTCAAATCCTACAGCTGCAAAACTGCAAATAGAGCATAAGGCAGTATGCTGGCACTCCACAAAAGGTGTAGCAGAATCCCTGCATGCCAACAGAATCAGAGACAGGGACAAATGGTGTCATGAAGGCAGTCACAGAGCACTGCCAGGCAGCAGAAACCTCCAGGAGAGTGAGGGCCCTGAACAATGGGCCCAGCCACACTCGCATGGGTGGGAAAGGCAGGCAGGGGTTCCTTGCCTCCTGGCCCTTCTGGTCATTAGCACAGCTAGGGAACATGCCAAAAGAAATACTGAAACAGCATCTGAAACTCAACCTACAGGTAAAGCAAAATCCCTACTTTTGAACTGACAGCATCTCTTTTATAAAGCAGGCTGGCTGAGTAAATGAACATATTACCACACCTAATGAAAGCATCTATACACAAGAACACACACACACACACACACACACACACATATTTGTCAGCTTTTCTATTAAATATAATACGAGACAATCCTTCGGGAAATCCACCTCTCATGAAGAATTAAATTAGTTATTTTATCAGTTATGGTACCTGCATTAATACCTGCAACAGTTACTTAATAGCTGAGCATTAACATTGCATAAATACTGCAGAAGGGAGGAAAATTAAACTTCATGCCAGTAGCATTTGTCCCTAGTAACAGAGAGAAAAACTCAGGACATGTGCAGACACGAGGACATCTAACAATAACGCATGCTGTATGAACATACATCATCAAAACAGCCACAAGTTAGGCATCTAAATAAAGGGGATAGTTTTCAAACCCTTCTGCAGATGAGGAAGATATTGCAGAGTCATCAATGCTTATGTCCTGTGCAAAGTCACCTTCCTCTCGCACAATTTCCTAACAATAGGTACCTACACTTGAAAACAAAACCATGACTACTGATGGAAAGTTATTGCAACTGCAGGATATAGCTTTAATTGCAGATATCTCTCTGCTTCATTAAGAGGGTCTCTCGCAGGTCTTAGTGAAGACTGACATTGGATTGGCATTACATCCCAATTCTGTATCAATTTCCTCAGTCAAGTCCAGGGCCCAAACAGCAAGTTAATGGTGATAAAACAACTGAATAGCTGAATATACTCTGCCATGTTAAGCTGGATAGTATGTGCTCCACTGGTATCCACAGCTCTGTCTACTGCTAAGTGACACCAAACAGCCAGATAAAGAGAAAAGCGCAGTGCTGCATAGAAAGAGCAGTTTTATTCTACAAGATTTAAGCAGCCTTTATTACAACTGCCATGGAGAGAGCAAACAATTGTGGAAATCCTAAAGGTGAGAGAGTTAGCAGGGGTATATGGTGTCAAGAGCTATTGACAAGGAAGGAAAGACTATTTTAAACCCACCAATGAATGGTGGAACTGCTCTGCTAAGATATATAAACACTACTTGTGTTAGTGTCAGGATTTATATGTTTCAGGATTGTTAATTGTCAATACAGACATTTGGATAGCCCTGAGGTCAGCCAGCCCAGCAAGGAGGCAAGGCTAATCAAAAACTAATCTTTAGGAAAAGTTGGTAGCACAGAGTGAGATCACTAGACACCTGAGAGCCTCTCTCTCCGCACTGACAGGCCAGGCACATCAAAACATCTCCCTTCAGAAGGTAGTCACATACCAGACAACTTGTCTAAACCATTACACTCGGTCTCCATTTGTTTTCCATTTTCACAAGGACATAGAGGAGAGTGAACTGGTAAGTGAGGCAATCTTCAGATACGTACTCCATAAAGAAAATTAAGTGAGACCCATAAAAGGAGAGCATGAAGGAACAAGATGGTATCTTGTACCTTCACAGCACAGAGGCAAGAAAAAGCAACCTTGCATCATCCTCTGGATTTTCATCTAGCCTGTCATTAGCCTGCCTATCTATCTATCTATCTTGTAGTATTTAACTACTTTATTTCCAACAGGAAAACAGATCATAGAAGAAAACTATCCCATGGGTGCACATAATATCAGTTTTGAGCTTCAGATGGAAAAAGCAAAAAGAGATTTAGCAAACTGCCTGCAAAAACGACACATACAACTGCAGAGAAGGTGGTAGAAATCTTCTTCAGTTTGCAGAATCCAAATTTGCTACTGCCCAACTGCTGGCTGAAGGCCTGTGTGACAAAGTAGTGTGGTCTCAATCGACTGCCTAGATCCTTCAAGTGCCATTATGGCAGAAGGCAAATACACACAGCAAGCTGCCCTGCACAGCGGGCTCCAGCGAGGTGCTGAGACATCCCTGTGCTACAGAGGGACAATTTGCAAGTGCAGGTGGATGCTTCTGGAGAAACTTGAGGAAATTATAAGGAGAGGTGGAAGAAAGAGTCTCACATGGATAGTTTAATCTGAATCACATAACTGCAAAGAACACAAGAATGTATTGATTTTGCACTTGCTCAAGGTCAAAAAGGACTATCTTAAAACTAGAAAAAGCTTTGCTATAGCATTGAGCTGAAATGAAGAGCAATTTTTTTCCACTTATATTCCACATCCTCAAATTAAAAGGAACAATTAATTGATTAAAAACACCACTGTTGAATTGCAGTTCTTAGGATTTTGACAAATTTTCCTAAAGTGCCATTTCCTGAACTACAGTAATTATTGAAAAAGTCTCAATTTTCAGTAGAAAAAAACCCCTCTCTACTGAAGAGAAAAACGGACTATTTAAAACCACATGATTCATAGTTTTCATAGACTGGTCAAGACTTTAAATACTGCCCTTTTTCTTCTTTTTTAAGAAAAACGTCATGGGACAGTCATGACGCCATTTAAGTCAGTGTTAGGCTTTAGAAGATCTCTTTTATGATAACTTGAACTGTTGCAATTCAACTCTTGCAATAATAGTGCTATTTAGTATCTAATACTTAAAAAGAAAATTTAAAGATGTGTCTTCTTGTAACATGATCTCTACCTAAGCATCAAAGCTAATATTTGCAGACTGGAGACCAGGTTTGCAAACATACTATGCAGGAACTCCGGACACTCATCTCAGAAGTGCTGAACACAGAGATGATCACGCTTCAAAGGAAACTGCAGACACTTTCTATCTTTGAAATGTAGAGGCTAGCTGCCACATAAAACATGAGGCTGTCTCAAAAAAACCAAGTTTATAACCTCAGCCAAAGCAATACTAGCTAGAGAAAGAGTTACAAAAACTTTTATGTTATTGTCCAGTGCAATTTGAATTGGTGCACTTAAATTAACAACTAGGTTTTACTTCGACACTCCAGCACTAATAGTACTCGCAGTGCAAACATTGTGGAGAAAGACAGTGCAAAACTAGCACATGAAAATTTAAGTTTTACTGTAGAAGTTCTTTGAACCCACTTCCCTTACAGGAGATGCAAACTTTCTGGTTTATGGCCTTCAGGTGATACATACTACCTTCATTAATGAACAAAGGACCATACGGTATAAGAAACATTAGTCTGACACTTGAAGTCAAATGGATGTGCTAGGATTTTAGGTAATATTTCTGTATCACGCAATGGTGTAATAAAATCAGACTAATCTAATTATGAAAGCTTTCACAGCTGTTCACAGATTGATTGGCAGAGACTGGATCAAGTAATATAAGTACTAATTCAATAAAGTTAATTGACCATTTCTGAGATTAGAGTATTGAACACACAGCGACTACCTGAGATACAATAACACAAACTCCAGGAGAAAAAGCTCGCATAAGAGGCATGGGTACAACAGCATATAGCCAGAAAAGCCCAAATCTTCCAAATGAATTACATAAACACACGCTCAGTTTGTCTGGCTATTTTATCACCTTCAAGAAAAGAGCTTTAATGCAGTTGGATGCTGCACATCCATTGTAGCCATGGGGAAGTCTTTTGACTCACATGACCACGTCAAGTTTTTATGTCCATTGTGAGTCTGCTGTCCTGCAGAGAAAAACCTTGCTTGACAGATTTTCTTTTTCACTTACGTACGCTTTAAGTCATTAACTGATTTCAACCAGAGAAGAACAGATTACCAGAAGGTAGTTAAGTTCTCATGACTTTTGTAAAATAAGCCAGGCCAGAGAAGGCAAAACTGCAATTTGAACATCTACAGGCTCAAACCTCATAAAATATGCCATATCCGGTTTCCATAACTGAAAATGGTAGCCCATGTGTCACGAAATCAGTCCAGTCTGTGGAAAGAGGGAGCTACATGGCAAAAATGAGGAGGCACAGGGAAAGACAATGAAACAAATCTTTTTTTGACCTCAAGACACAACTTTAAAGAAATTTTCATTAACTCTGCTGTTCAGAAAATCACTTGCTTGTAATAAACAGCTAAAACACGCGTGCGCACACACACTCCCCTAAGATGCAAACTTCTGGAGCCCAATCTCAGCTAAGTGAGCACATTATTTTTTCCCTAAAACTCATCTATATTTTACTAGGGGAACTTCTTGCAACATGCGGAACAGTTAACAAATTGTACAGAGGACAGATTTATCAAAGAAAATGCCTTAGGACAGAAAACAACCCTTGAACTGCCCCTTCATCAAGGTTAACTAGCTGAAAACTGGCATTAGACTAACTATATTCATATTATCTCCAGCTGGACTGACTCAATTCCAGTCTGGTTAGTACAAAGTCATATCATCCTGAAAAATACTCAGTGGTCATAGCCTGGCATCATTCAGGAAGAGATTAGATGCTTAAATGGAAAAGCAACTATATTTGCTGTTAAATTAGACTATAAATTTGTCCAGAAAGACACTTTGCGACAGAAATTGAAAGCTAACTGCCTGACAGTAGGAAGGATTTCTCCCCATGGGTACGATATCCCTTACAATGGTTTTTGCTTTCTCCACAGTCTTGAAATTGGAGACTGCTGGATATGCAGCACTTGTTCACAGCTCCACCTTTAATCACCAGGTTCCCATTAAGGACATACATTTAGTACCTAGCATACTAACGTATCAAAACTAGCATACTTAAACCTTTCTCACACACTTTCTTAAAAGAAAGATCTGTAGGCAAAGTCCATACCACTGGTATGTGTGGAAGCCCATAGCAAGCTTGCTCCAACATTACAGAAGGTACAGCTGGAAAGGGTTGGAAAGACTCCACCTGAAACAGATATCTTGTCTTTGTATATGGGTAGGAGAGAGAATAAACTGTTTTTAAAGCATTCCTGATGGAGATTTCACTAGCAGGTTCAGAAACCTGGCCATGATAACTCCTCCATCTCCATGCCACTGAAATTAGCAACCCGCTCAGACAACATCCAAAACCAATGTGGTGAGAGGTCAGCTCTATGCAAAGCTGAACCAAACTACAGCAACTCCAGGTCACCAAAACTTCTTCACTCCATGCAGCTCATTAGAACTGACAGAATTACAGCTCACCGATGCACAACTAGTGAAGGTGAAGCACATTAATAGTTGCATGTGTTCTCTGTGGAATCTGAAGTTTTCAGAAGTGTTACAGAAGTTCTCCTCCAGCCCTCCATCACAGCATTCCCCAAAGGAAATGGTGGAGAAAAGACTAAACTGGGCAAGCAACCCCAGCACACAGCATCCTCCACAGACCACCATGACCATAATTCCACTTAAATAACGTAAAATCCAGGGTATAGTGCATTCTCCACTTCCTTGTTTTCAGGGGAGAAGCATCAGCCCAAGAAGCTTGTACACACACACTCTCACCTTATCTGCACCACTCAGACCCACAACATGCTGAGCAGCTCACCTCCCATCATCTAAGCTACCAAAATGAGTATAGACAGTATCACCTAATAACTCTGTATTATACCAGGTTTTTGAAGATTCAAATTTGGCTTAATGAAATGCCTAACTGTGAAACATCAACTGCAACAGTCAGATCTTGTCAAACGCAAGGAGTGGATACTTACATGAAACAAACATCTCTCAGAGTTGTGTGGCTGAGGACCAGTCTCCAGCTACAAGATATTGCAAAGGCAAAAACAGATAGAGAACCTACTTCAGAGTTTAATATATCAGCTCCATTATCTTGTCATGCAGTCAGTGTGAGGAACATGAGAGTGTTCCTCCAGTATAAACAGATATGGAGGAACAGAGGGCAAAACAGTTTGCATTTCATTTTGTTCCCTCAACTATCTGATTATTCTGCAATAGGTGCCGGAAGAGGGTCAGGAGAAGGATGGAACAGTTTCTGTATAGCAATCATAATGCAGATAACACTCAAAACTGCAGTAATATAAAAATCACACATAGCACTTTCTCCTGTTTGAGCTCTGTTCTACTGTTCAGAATGCAATCTGACAAAGCATTTCACATACTACACACTAGCACCATGCTCAGCAGACACATAAATACGTGTCTGGGCTCCAACAAAAACACACTTTGACAGAAGACTGGAGAGCAGCTTGGGGAGGGTAATAGTCTTACATTCCTTGGATACATAAATATGAATATACACACACACACAGAACAACATATGATTTCTGATCTCGAATCAGACACAATAAATGCACATGCACACCTAGGAAATATCCCATCAAAACTGATCCTTCATACATAAATACTTATTTTTCTACACGTACGTAAATAAATACATATATCTGTCAATTAAACACCAACACACACACACATTTCCCCAAAGCAGCCCACCGTTGTATCGCCCCACGCTCCCGGCCTAACAGATCGCACAGGATACACACTTTGCTATACGCAGACGGGGGAGTCAAGGAGTGAAGGAGAACTCCCTGGAAGACCATGTAGCTCATCCCTACCGCTGTCCCGCAGCCTTCCAGCGCGGCGTTCCCAACCGTGCCAGAGCTCCTTCCCCCGGAGCCCGGGCTGCGCCCCGCCGGGAGCCGAGGGCGGCTGCCCAGCGCTCAGCTCGGGGAGCGCCTCACCCGGAGCACCGGCTCCGTTTTCCGCCCCTTCCCCACCCTCGCCCAGGCCGCGGCAGCGATCCCACCCCGTGTCGATCCTACCTAGCGCAGGGCAGGAGCCGGCGCGGCCCCGCCGNGGCCGGGGCCGGGCCGGGCAGGGCGGGAGGTGCCGCCGCCTCCTCCTCTCCGCTGCTGACTCAGGAGCAGACGCCGTCCCTCCACGCCGCTCCCGGGGGGCGGCCGCCGCCTTACGCGCAGGATCGCTGCCCACAGATACCGCCGGGCACGCACCGCCCGCCGCCGCGGGAGCGAGCCGCACCTGTGGGCAGCCGCGGCCGCCCGGGGCATGGCAGGGGAGGGGCGGGAGGCGGCCCCCGGAGGGGAGGTGGGGTCGGTCCAGTTCCATCCCAAGAGGGAGTGGGGGGGCTTCCTGCCGGCAGCAAGGGGAGGAGGTGCCGCGTCTCCATCTTGAGGAGGAGGCGAGGGGAGGCGCAGCCCCCTCGGCACGGCGGCCCCGCTCCCGCTGCTGTCCTCCCCGCCTGCGGCCGCACCGGCCGCGGTGGAGCCGGGGCATCTTCCCCGAATTACACCGACAGGGCTTTCACTGTCCCAGGGACGCGACCTGGAGGTAGAGCAGCGAGAGGTCTCCCAGGTCCGAAGACCTTCAGCAAAGGTGTGAAGTTGTTGAGCCAACAAGCTGTAGTGGGAAGGCAGCCGAGCCCTCTGCCTCGCCCCACTTTGTGTACCGGCGTCCGAAAGGCGACCACGGTACTGCTGTTGATGTGCCAAGGGGCCTCGAGGATGGGATCCGTCAGTCGTGTATTGTCGTGCTGCGTGCAGGTCTCCATACCTTTGCCACCTGCCAGCTTTTGGCTGGTGTGTTTCCACGTGCAGTGTTTTGGGGACACTGCTACTGCTAGTAGGGATTTCCCACGGTGACTGGCTGCACGGGGACTGCAGCAGGAGGCCAGCACCTGTCTGACATGAGCTGCACTGGGGCATGGTCCCCAGCTCACACATACTCATTCTACCTTCCTTCTGGTCCTTACCCTTCCAATTTTCTGAAAAACATTGGCCTGGGGACCCAGTGCTGCTCATCTGGCGGAGTCCCACATCCTAATGACAAGTATCTCTGTCTGAAACCTCTGTAAGAGAACCCATAGCTTATTCATTATAGCTTTTCAACAAAATATTCAGCATTTCTCTGTCTTTGGTTTTGCTCTATTCTTTCCTCATTCCCATTTTCTGTTTGCAGTCAGAGCATGTAGAAATGGTTTGATTGCTTCTTTGATTTTTACAGCTCCACTCCAAAATAATAGACCAATTTGATTCGGAAAGAGGCATTTTTCTACTCAACACCAAAGTCCATGTGACATAGAGAAGTGATTTAAGTATATCCACGTCAGCAACATTTTAGAACAAGCAATTTTATTTTTAAGTGAAATAAAACAAAAAGAGCAGTGAATTTCAAAGTTTACTTGCAAAGGTTTCATGCTGTTTTGCACCAGCCTGTCAAGTTACCAGATCCTCTGTTCCACCTGTTAGTGATGCTACTGTATTGCCAAGTTCTGCTCAGTCTTTAATGAATTGCCAGTGCTTGACTCAAGGTAAATAGTATTTTGCAGATACTACAGGATGATGAAAAAATGAAAGCATTTCAAAGATGTAAAAATGCCATCTCTTGGGTGAACAACAGCTTTTACCTCTTCATCTGATTCCCAGCCTACCAACTATTTTCAACAATGGTCTGTTATGATATTTCCTGAGGCTAGGTGAGTCTTCCTCAACATGGGAATGTTGTGACTCATGTGCTTGCTCTCTAAAGTAAGGAATGATATCGCGGAACCATAATAGTGGATTGTTTTTGAATATATATGAAGGACCCTAAAGGAGCTGTCTGTTGACTTTTTTTTTTTTAATGTTGTTATGCCAATTTTGATTCCACAGTTTCTGTGATTTCTGCATGTTGGCTGTTGTGGCCAGCTTAGGGAGACTGAGTCTACTTATCTCAAGTAAAAAAATATCATGTGAATTCCTAAAACACGGTCTAATAAAAACACAAAAAGAAGATAAGACTTATTCTTTCCATTGTTGTCCAAGTCTACTTGACTTGAAAGAGGATGTGTGTGCAGAGAGAGGAAGCCTGGATATCTTTCCTTTGTGACAGCCCCATTTCTCACGCCTTGAAGCCTTCTGGCCAGCACTGGGAGTTGATTTACTCACCCAGTGGGAGAAGAAGATTGTCCTCCAGTGCTTCACATGGTTGTGTGATCCTAATTTTACTGACTGTTAAGGCACCAGATATAGTGTCACAATTTTAATTTTTTAAATTATTTTCTCTGCCGGAAGGTTTATTCACACAGTGCTTTTCGAAGGATCTGTGTGAGTATGCAAAAGGCTCCTAAGCATAGCACAAGCTTAGGGACACAAACCCTCTGCATGTCCTCTCAGGAGGATCCTCCCACTATCTTAATTAAAACAGGGTGAAAAGGATGAAAGCAGTAACTGTCCCTGTTTGCTTTCCCTGCGCAGGGGTGGCTGATGCAGTGCCCTTGACTTTCCAGAATGTCTTCTCCACCGAACAATCAAGATGCAGCTACTTCTACGCAAACGCAAGGGAATCAGAGCAAAGAGCTCCTGTTCGAGAACCCAGTGCCTGTTCTGTTGCCAGTCTGCAAATTCCAGAAATGCTATGGAATGGCAAAAGAGATCATGAAGGCAGGTTTGCTGCAGATGGCTGAGGCTGCTAAGAAGGTATTTTCTTGCTGAGCCAGTTCTTGCCTTTCATATCATTGATAAATTAATAGGCCTAAAGCTCATGAAATAATAGTCCCAGCACGCTGTAATGCTATCTGAAAATCATTAAAACTTCAAAATGTAGCCTTCTAGGTAAAAGTTGATCTGGTTACATCCAGCTGCCTTCCCACAGTAAGTGCTTTCATTTGATCAGACAAAAGTCTTGTGAAGCTGTTATCACCCAGGACAATTAACTCACTGCCAGATATCCGGGATCACTTTGGAGTCTGCCTCTGACATGCACCCCCCCATCACTGCCAAGTGGACCTTATGAGCAGCTTCTTGCTCTGACAGGGAAGCCCTCACCTGAGGCATAGCACAACAATACAGTGACATACAGGAGGTTCCTCCCACCACAGCGGGTTGGCACAGCCCTCCCAGTCACCCCGCACCCTACTCTCCTTCCCCTTCTCACTTGGTTGCTAAACCAGCTGCTCTGAAGTTTTCCCTGTGACATCTGTTCCAAAAGAAAGACATATGCAACTTTGGCCACTTAACCCTTATTAGGTTGTATTGCACTTTTCTGAAAATACCCTTTTCCCAGCTCCCATTTAAATAGGTAACATAACTTCATCTGTTTCAGTTCAAGGAAGAGCCTACCAACACTGAAAAACAGGGTAATATTCACCTTCAAGGCATCTGAGATAGATTTTTTTTTTATTCCTCAATAACTGTAAAATTTTTTGAAAGCTGTAATGAGGGGAGTTCTCCTTGGCCACAATTGTCCGTGTCAGTTGCTCTTGCATGTCATTTCTACAGCCAGCCCAGGTAAAGCTTCTGCCTTGACAAATAGTGTCTGAGTAGGTTTTTACTGGCTTCTCTGTCCCATCAGTGACAGTATCAGGAAATCTAGTAAGAGTGCAAAAGGTAAGAGTGACATGGTGTAATCCTTTCCTTCTTTCTGTTGTTGAAGTGTATTTCATTGAGGCAGGTCTATATTTTACCCTTTTCTTTAATCAAAGCTGTAGTTTTACAACATTTCTGTATGTTATTAAGTCCATTTCTTGTCAAGTATGCATGAATCCATAAATAATGACACAGTAATGATTTTACCTTGGGTTGTTGCAGATGCAGTGTTACTTTCATTTCAGGTGTAATGTAACAACATTCCTGCCTACTGCATCTTCTGTTTAAGCCTTGCATTTTCTCTGCCTTACTGAAATGACAGCCTCTTTGTAAACAAATTTTTGTTATTTACAGTTTCAGATTATTTTCTATAGTTAATATCAGATTATTTTCAATAGCTAAGAGCATAAATGTTCTTTAGATGTATACTTTTAATCAAGATAAAATTATTTCCTGTTATTACTGTGGTTTTGCTTCTCCCCCTTTAAAAAAAAATCATCTAATTTTTATTTACCTCCACAGTTGTTTAACATTTCCTTATTTTATTATATATCTTCTGTTTTAGTAATTTCAAGCTATTTTCATGTAGAAATGTTTAAAGCTTTCCCTGGATCCTCAGAAGAAGTTGCTTTACTTGATACCTAAATCAAAGTATTAATAAAATAATGCTTCTGATCATGTGGAATTTTATCAATGTCCATTGTTAGTACTGATTATCAATAGGAGAGAATCACTGCATTTTCTTGTATTCCATGTTTGTATAAATCCTTTGGGATGGATAGTTTCCATAATATCATATGGATTCTGATTCAGGAAAATAATTCAAATTCTAAGTTGTAGCCTAATAAATATTTTGTTAGATTTTATGTTTTGGTTTTTCTACCTTTAAATATTTATTTAAAGGTTTTCTTACCAGTTTTAGCTGTCATATTCAGCAGCTATTTTGTCTTTTACATCAGTGTAAGAGGAAAATTGATATAAGGGGGCTGACACTTGACTGTCAGCAATTTGAGTTCTTACTAAGTGGTTTAAAATGTATTTAATTAAAGATATAGTGCTTGCTTAATATTCAATAGTCAGTAAAATGTTTAGCATTTATGTCTTTTTAATTTTTTTCAATATGATTGCTTTTACTGTAGTTCAAAAAGGTTTTTAAAAGCTGTATGCAAGATTTTCTCATTCTGGAAAAATGACTAACCACTTAATTAAACCACCAAATACAATCTTCTTCTTGCCTGTCTTTGTAGTTAGAAAAATGAATTGTCTCTTACAGAATGTTATGACTTGGCTTGTACCTAATAAAAATATTACATCTCCACTCACTCACTCTTTCAAAGGTGAAGTAACACTGCCAATCAAAGGAGGGAGCAGTTAGTCAGCACTAGACGTGGATCTGCAGCTTAGGCATGATGCTAAGTTACACAAAAATCAGAAACCTCTTTTTTCTTTTCTTTCTTCTCCAAATTAAAAACCTGTCCTACAACATCAGCCATTAATAGCATTTTTCCTTTCTTTCAAAATAGTCCAGAAGTAACACAGATAAACAAAAGTAGCCATAATGTAGAAGGGCACATAAACTTGTGCTTCTTTGACAAAGCATGAGTTTATTGTGCTTTCCCTTCTCTCTGGGATCCTTAGGAATGTTAAATTCCTAGCCCATCTTCACCTTCCCCATGAATCCTTTGGCTGCAACTCCCAGGAAGGGATAGGAGATGTAAAAGATGAAAGCAAACCTCATGGTTTTTCTTTCCTCTTAGTGAGGAAGACAAGAATGTGAAGCAAATCAAAAGGTGCGAGCACCGTTTGCTTGTGCTGGCATTGTCACTCACAAACAGCTGTAGGAGAATGGGGAACATTTGCTTTGTCAAAGTGACAGACACAGAAAGACGACTGGTGCAGAAGCAATTCCTTAAAAATGCCAGTAAATATGAACTGACATTGTGAGTCTTAACTAGACTGTCTTTTTCTGCATCATGTGGCCCAAATAATTAAACTTACAAATTTCATACCACTGGTATCACTTAAATCACAGTCCCAGTTCTTAGCATTGAAATGCTCCCAGTCATTTAAGCTGGAGGGAGTAATTTAATTCATTCCTTGTAAAAAAACCACATAGGTTAAAGGTGTATAAAAAGCAAATATAAAAGATACAGTTTGGCAATGTGGGAAACCACAAACAAAGTTAAACCACACTTTTCCCTATCATCATCATTTCCTTGAACGTCTAAGCAAACAAAAACCTTTTCAAAATGAAAATAATAATTAAAAACAAAAGACCACAAATACTCTCTATTGCTGGTAGTTTGAGGGCTGTTCCATAAAAAGTAGTATATATCTGAGGATTTTATGAGCTTTTAGTTATTTGGGAACACAAATGAATAAAATACTGAGTTTTCTGCCTTAGCTGTCATGAGACTTTACAATGATATTTCTAAGCTTAGTGTTACTCCTGAGAAGCTTTCTAGGTATGTTAAGAATAGGTCATTTAAAATTTTATTTCGGTTTCCATATCATGGTTTCCCTTCATGTAGCCAAAAATAATGAAGGACTGTGCCTAGATGTGACTTTTCTTTACTCCTGGAGGAGACCAGGACTCCTGATCCTAGAGGAAGGGTTACTTCTCACTGTCTATCCCTCTCCTCAGTTTGAATGTCCTTGGTGATCTCATATCATGCCATGACCTCCTACAGCAGAGAGCATGACTGTGGCTGTGGCTGTTGGGCATGAGCACCCCATAGCATGAGCAGGATGAGCCCCCTGCCCCAGCTGAGGGCACCGTGCAGTGCCCAGCAAGGCCAGGCCAGCAGCCCCCAGGGAGGGCTGTCAGGTCCCAGGGCAGTGGGAGGGGAGGAAAGGGTGTGTGGTGAAACAGGAGGTGAGGCAGGGGTGACTCTTACTCTTCTGATCCCTGCAGCTTGTTCCCCTCGTGTTTTGGAAGTTTGTCACTGCTGCCTGCAATAGTTGGTTCCTATAGCATTAATCAGTCCTTATAAACAAGTCAACTGTAGAAAACAGAGGAATTAAACACACTGGCATAGTTTACACACATGGAATTAGAATAAAATGACTGGCCCTGCTGCCTTTTGTCTTCTCAGCTGCAGTCTGGATCCACCAGACTCAACCAGAAATTGTACTGCAAGATGAGCCTTCCTAAAAGAAATAGCTGACTGGAACAGGGAAATTAAAGCAGATAGAGGTTTTTGAAAAATAAATGGTGTCATCATTGTCCATTTTTATAACCATATCACTGTACTGTTAATAGTTACAGGGAGATATGTAGGGCTCAGAACAGAAAATCCAGGCTATTTCCAATTATCCAGGCTGAGCTTCAAGAGTTTTTGTATCTCATAGTGTAGTTTTATCTTGAGCAGAGTCTTTCATGTAACACTCATTCTTATCTCTTTTATGTTGAAGAGCTGATTGTTAGAATTACATGTCAAGTGTTTCTTACACAAGCACAGTCAAGCCAAAGCTTCATCTAGCGCAGTACCATGTCCTATATTGTTGTCCAAAGCAGGCAGCTAGGGAAAAATATGCATGGTAGCTTTTACATTTGCCCAGCATTCACCTGGTTTTGTCTCAGTGCTTATGAGCTGATTGTGGTATTTCTGTGAATTTCTAGTCCATGAGCATCCCAAGTTCCCTTTGACCCTGTGTTAGCTCTTAGTTTCCATACCATCTGTCGGCAAGAAGTTACAGAGCTCTAAGGCTTCAAACACGTACAGCTTGGTATCCTCAAACAAACTCACACAAAGCATAGGGAGGTTGAATTGCCAAATAAGTGACTCAGAAGAGGCATCAGAAAAGTCTGATATCCTGAACCCATCCTAGACCCTAGACAGGCTCTGTGCATCATATTCTTGCTTTATACATTTTTTTTTCAATATTGCTGAAACTCTGCAGTATATTTCCTCTGTTTCCATGCAGCTATTTTTCAACTCACAGAAGCATGTTCCATGGATAAGAGTGCAACTCTTCTAGAAAGGTGATTTTGGGCAGTTCTTGAAAGTCACTGAAAATCCTGGACTCAAAAGCTTGCTAATGTTGGAGCTAAACATCCCAATTTCATTTTTGTGTTCAGGTCAAGCCTAAAGATTTAGCTCCATACTTTGCATCAGCACTTTGACAGTGTTACTAGAATGTTTTCTGCCTGATTAACAGTGTTCTGAGGACCAGCTTTCACATAAAGCTTGCAGCATCCTATGTAATTGTAATGCCTTTGGTTTGTAACACTGATAGCTTAAGATGTCATTCCTCAGCTACAGTTAATATTATTTAATTTGATCCTAAATTAAGTATGATAATTATGAATTTGCAAATCTTTTCATGGAGATATTTACTCAGCTGACTACTAACATTCTTAATCAGCTAGCAAACTCAAAACTCAAACTTCAGTGTAAGTTGCTAAAATCTGTTTAAAAGAGACGAAAAGAGGCAATTTTACAGAATAAAAAGAATTACCTAATTATATTAAAAACACTTAAACAGGCTTTCTTCTTTTGCAGCTAAAAAGACTCCTGCCTCAGATTCTGTAATATCTTAGTATAAGAATGGTCAACCATCTAAAATTGCAATATAATTTTTATACAGCAGACTCTGGGTCTCTAGAATCACCTAAGTAGATGATAAGACTGTCCATTAATTTTATCCAAGGATAGTGCATGTTTCAGAAATGAAAGCCTATTTTCTCCCACATTTTGTACTTTTAAAAAGCTACTGTCATTAATATATAGTTAACAGTAGAAAGAAAGCACGAAAAATTTCCTGTCTGGATTTAAAAAAAAAATTTATAATTTAAACATCGTGTCTTAGAAAAACAAATAAAGAGACATCCATTTACAAGGATAGTTCCCCAAAAATATCAAGACAGAAGAAGAACAATTCAAGCTTTTACTTAGACAATTCTCCAAATTTCTAGAACTTACAGCAGAAAGTGAACATCCATTAAAAAATTGAAGCTTTCTCTTTCATGGGGGGAAAGGTGTTTTTTATTCAGAGTCACATTCTGCTTCAGAAATGTTATCTGTCATTTCAGACAGCAACAATATTCAGAAAGGTCTCTAAATTATATTTTACACTGTCTTTTAAAGAATAAATATGATTGCAACTAGGATGATATAATGTGCTATAGCAAAATTAACGATTTTTGAGTTTTTGCAAAACGAGAAATTATTAATTTTCAGCAAGTTGTTTTTTATGTCTGAAAAGTATAGGTATCCTTATTTTTTCCATTTGAAAGAACTTAAAAGCTTAGATCTTAATGAACTGTGTTCTAATGAAAATACAGGGGTTTATTTTTTTAATATATGTAGACTGCAAAATTGCAAAGAGCATCTATTTTTTGCACGCTCTCTGATAGCAGTCATTAAAGGCTCAGCTTCTGAATACAGATTAATTCTGTCTACTGTGTATTTCCATGTAGTTTAGACACTTAGTCATACCAATGTTCACATAAAGCTCTCTGCAATTTTGTGAGCAGAAAAATGTAAACCTAGTTCAGTGCACTTCCTATTCTATCCCTTTTTATATTTATAGGCTCTTTGGTCTCATTTAGTCCGTTGCAGCAGACATTTGCAAATACTGTGGATTCTTTTTAACAAGTACCTATTGGACAGAGCAGGAGATTTGCCCTGTTGGTAAGGTAATATTGACCTTAGCTGCAGACAGCACTCTGCTCTGATTCAGTTTCTGTTGGTCTGGGTTGGAATTTTATAATACAGTTAGGATCAGAATACTCCTATCTTTTGCCAGAAGGTACTCAAGTGCTTTATTTCAGGCAACGTAGCCATGTCATATCCATTTTATGTTTGGTGAGCATCCTCTCCTTTTATAACAAATGTATTAACTTGGTTAACTCAAAGAACTCCACTGATTATGCCCTCAGGATTCAAATGATGTGTCAAACAGGATATATTGCATGTAAGTGCAGCATGAAGGAGGACTATACCCCTGCAATCTTGACTTGTAGCTGCTGTATTTTATGACAACTTGTATCCGTGGCAACCAATGGTGTGGATGAGAAGTGCCAGAATCACCTGAGTAACCATAGAAACCAAAACAATATTTATGGGTAATTGACTAATCTAACCTTCCTACTTATACTAAATAAGAAATAATTGATATTTAATACGTGGAGACATGTATATTGATGTAAATTGATATTTAATATGTGGAGACCTGAAATTAATCATTTGGGATGAGTTATGTCCTATCATTATAATCATTATAATTTTTATCATTATGTGTCTTATCATTGTAACCATTATCATTGGGGGTTCAAACTAGTTCTTTAAGGTCCCTCCAACTCAAGCTATTACATGATTCTGTGTTTCCGACACAGGAAGCAAAAAGCTACATACAAAACATATGATAAAGAAAAGTGAGATCTCCTTTCTGTAGCCTTTTCCTTTCTGATCACGCCTAGGTCAAGTAAAATACCCTCGCACTATGAGGATGTTGTTTAGTCAGTATCTGTTCCAGATGTCATTCAAGGAATTACTGAATTCTGATCTAGCCTCGATTTGTCTTTGATATAAACTGTTTATTCTCCCATGTCCTTCAAGAAACAAGTCTCAAATCATGTGAAGTACTTTCATAATGAAAAACAGTGTATGTAGCTGTTTTAAGTAAGATGTACAGATCAAGACTGAGAAATGGGGAAAGACAGTTTGAAAGAAGGGCTGTGAAAATGCTCTGATCTGTCTGGTCTTGACTGCTCTCTAGAGCTGCAATAGAAAACTGTAACCAGCTTCAGCTGTACCTGGGGAACTGCCATGGGAAGCAAGTCAGTGTAAGTCCCGCAAAAAAAAAAAAGTTTTTACAGTGTACTTTTATCTAGGAACACAGCATCCTTTGAGAAGAAACTGGCATGGAGGAGAGGAGATCTAAGACTCAGTGCAGGAGGCTTGATCCTTTCTTTCTTCCCCTTAAATTCTCATGCTGCATCTTTTGTATGGGTCTGGAGTCCTTACTGCTGAGCCTGGTGGGAGAACATCACAGGGTCAAAGCAGAGGGGAGTGAGGGTACTTCAGTGAGATTATTGCACTTGCAGCTGAAGTTTTATATCTGTGAAACTGCCTTTGTCTCATAGTGGCCAGCTACCACATCCGAAAGGGAAGAATAAGGGCAACAGAACTTCTATTCCTGCTAGCTTACTGCTCCAGGCTCATCTTGGGGTGTTAGGAAGCAGCCCAAAAAGGGGATCTGACAAATTTGTTAGATCAGGGAAAAGGAGAGAATGCAGATGGAAGATACTCAGTAAGACAACCTTGGGAAGTAACCGTAAGGTAAGGAGAAGGTGTTGTAATAAATGACAGTTATACTTGATGTCATTGAGCTTATTGCAGGAAAAGTCACCAGCACTGATTTAGGGTATGAAAGATGCTTTAATCAAAGGATAGAAAGGTAATTACAGTCAGGGACTTTTACAACAAGAAATCAGACACTGAGATATCTGAAGTAAAATTAACTGCTAAAAAAGACTTTCAATTAAATAGGTGACAATGGGAAAGCAACAATGAAGGTCAAGTCTGAAAAATGAAAGGTAAAAGAGAGCATTGTGAATGGATGGTCTAGCTCACTTAGAGAAACACTGACCAAAATATTAACAAAAGCAGGTTTAATGTAAGTTTGCAAAAGTACAAAGTTTGATGTTAAGGTTCATTCTATTACTTACTATCTGCATAAAGCACACAAAGTAAAATCAGATTAGAATTAGTCTGCAATGGTTTACATGAAGACCAGGGATGCTCTTTGTTAGGAAATAGGACCTCATTAGACAACAGAAATTCCTGGGTGCAGGCAGTGTTTCCAATAAGCTCAAGGGGAGCTTAACTGCATAAGAAGCCTTAATCAAGGCTTGGGCCTAACAAGCATGCCTGAAATTGTAAATCAGCCCGAGGGCTGGTGGGGGGAGATGCACCTCAACAGAGAAATATGATTAGTTTGCCTAACAACAGAGAAATAACACTTTTATTATTCCTGGGATGAAGGTGAAGGGGTTTTTTTTGCTACCCTTTCTTACTAGGAACTTAAGATGACATTAGAAAATTCCCAAAGCACAGCCATACAAAAGGATGGCTCCTGAAGATAAGAGTCACTGGCTGGAGAAACCGTTCATGTCTGCAGAAGGAACAGAGAAAATAGTGCTAGGATTGATATCTAATAGTATTACTACATCATAAAAGATTGAAAACTGAGCTTCTAAGCCAATTAGGACACATTTCCTGAAGCTAATGTGAGTAAGACTATAGCAGATAACCAAACTACATTTGGAAAAGTGTGATTGTAAATGGCTACTCTGGAATAATAATTTGTATGTGACCTTGTAATTATGAAAAACATAAACTACTTCCTCTGTCCTTGGAGCCTTCGTTAATTTAGGCATATGATACTAAATTGTACCAATGGTTGTTTTATGAAGCATCCAACATTGCTACTTCATTAGAGGTGGTTTGAGAGATTTTCTAATTTATTACTTCATGGCACTAAGAACTTAAACGTGTATAGATATACTAGAATAGCTAAATATTATCTTCCAGAAAAGAAAAAGTCTCTAAAAACAACTAGATTTTAATTTTACTTTCACTTTCCAAAAAATCTAAAAGGACTTCCTTTGCTTTCAACAGATAATTGAAATAAAGAATTTGCACAGTTCATAGAATGCAATAACTAGTCCAAATTATTAGAGCACTATGTGCAACCCAGTAATTTATTTGAAAATCAGGATGAAGACACCAGTTATTAACTAAATGAATATTAAATATTTATTACCTCATTCTAAATGACTTCTATAATTTTGATATGATTTACTCAAACATTGCTTATTCTTTTCCAGTTTTATGATCAAGAAATTGTGATGCTGACAAATTAAATACTCGCTCAAGACTACCTAAGGTAATACTCAGGGAATTTCTCATGCTGTCAGCACAAAACAAACCTGTAATAAAGTGGGAATCCCTACTCAGATGGTCTGATCCATCAGTTGCTCACTGTCAACTGGGACAAACTACTGTCCTTCAGTTTTCAACCAAGAATGATTCTTCCATTGCTGCAAAGGGAAGTTCCCTCTATTTATAAAAATTGAGAGTACTGTGTCAAAATGCTACCCCTGAGATTTCTACACTTATGAATTAATGTTTATTGTAGCAGAAGTTTGCCTCCTTTCTGTGGTGCAAAGTAATTCCTGTAAAAGACTCTAGTTTGAGAGTGAAATGGCAAGCTTATTTTAGCTGTGGTGGTGTTACTGAAATGAAATCCCCTATTTTCCTTTTCTTCTAGTTCACGTGTAGGTACTGGTGGAAAAAAAAGGCAGCAGAAGTACATGGTAGATAAACCTCCTTTTTATTGCCAGCAATAAGGGTACCTCTGGGCTGGGAGCATGAGAAGGACCCTGTGTTACAAATCTGGATTTCTTAAATGCGACCTGAACACTACTTGCCTGTTTATTTGTACACTTTACAGAACATATTTGCTTTGGCCATAATATCATAGAATCATGAAAGCATTAAGGTTGAAAAAATCTCCAAGATCATCAAGTCCAACCTTTGGTCCATCTTTGGTCACCATTCACTTCTAAGTGATTGTACATGCAAACATCCATGCCCATTTATATAGTTGAGTTTATATGAATTTGTTGCAACTTTCTTTTAATACTCTTTTCAAAAGCCTTTCCTTACTCAAAGAGTATGGAAATAACTTTTTGTTTTCAGGTAGAAGTGGAGAAAAAAGCCCTTCTTAATATATATTTACAAAAGGCTGAATTATCATTCACAGAGCTTGCCACAGCTTGG